>JASDQU011100400.1:29748-44964 GCA_032191745.1 Picea mariana | reverse complement strand
GCACATGAGTTCACCTTGCTCAGATTAGAACGCCATTATAGAAAAGTGCATGCATGCATGAAGAGAATCTCTCTCTCTTGAAGTCCACCTCCAAACTAAAGAAGCTTCTCATGCATGCACCCTATCTATCTTGGGAACTGTGCCCTCTAGAGATAGTGCATGCATGTGCCCAACTCACTCACTTGACGCTTACAAGATTAATGCACCCTCATAGGCTCTCTCTATTGCTCCTTCCTCATACAACTGCAAAAACCTTGCATAAGGATTGAGACTGGAATGTCTGCTGAAATTGTTGCTACTGAAGAAGAACACCTTAGAGCAACTAGGTAAAACTAACACTCCCTCTTTGCAAGGAAGGCATTCCCCACCTAACCAAGTTTCTCCCTCAACATCTCGAACTTCTCCTTAGCCAAGGCATAGGGGCTTAGTCAAAGTGTCCACGTGCAAATTTGAATGAACATAATCAAGAACCACTGTTCCCTTATGAACTCTGTCTAAGGAAATGGTACTGAATGCCGATGTGCTTGGAGTGATCATGAAATATTGGATTCTTAGAGAGCTTGATGTGATTGTCATAGTAAACAATAGTGGGCTCCAACATTTACTCTACTATCAATTGATGAGGCCATATGGACTCACAACAAGGAGTAGAAGAGGACATGTACTCCACCTTTGCTGAATTGAGTGCAATTGCTGCTTTCTTCCTGCTGAACCAAGAAATTATACTTGTGTCCAAGTTGAAATAAAAACCAGAAGTGCTCTTCCTAGCACTTGCATCTGCTCCCCAATCAGAATCAACAAAACCACGCAACAACAACTCACAATCTCCCACAGACCTCATGCCATAATGAATTGTGTCCTTCAAGTATTTGAGCACATGCTTAACAGATTTGTAGTGAATCTGCTGAGGTTCAACCATGAATTGGTTCAATATATTCATTGAAAAACATATATCAGGCCTGGGTTTCACAAGATACAATAGAGAACCAATCAACTGCCTATACAAAGAAGGATCTACCGAATCATAATCTAAATTAGCAGATAATTTCAGATTTGGAAGTTGGAATCATAGTAGTGGCCAAGGGTTTGCAATCAAGCATTTGAAATCTCTTCAGAATATCCATTGTGTACTTCCCTTGTCCAAGGAAGACTTCATCTGTACCCATGTCACACCTATAGGCTCAGAAGGTAATGCATTAGGCCAATGTCCTTCATATCAAATTCATTGGCCAACTTATTCTTGCATCACCTAATGAGCTTTTCAGAACTACCTTCAAGGATCAAGTCATCTACATATAGGACCAAGACAAGTGTAGAAATTTCATGAATCTGAGTTTTAATGCAAATTCAGAAGTTTCACCTCAAACATGAGGTTTCCCAGATCTATTTCTTGTGAACTTTCAGCCTTAGGGCTGATCTGAAATATTCAATTATAGCAGCAAATACTTATAATCATTTCAACCCAAATCACCCAGTAGCTCAATACAGTAAATACCATGTAAGTGTATTTCAATGCCAAGAAGGTACAACCCTTGGGGCACACTTTTCCAAGCTTATAACAGATCTGAAATAACTTTATTACAACAGAAAATCTGCTCCTTTATCTTCTATACATGTGTTAAATCACTTAACAATTTTAGCAATATAATATGTCAAATCAGCATGAACAATAAATGTTGGAATCCACCCAAACAAGAAGATAACACAAGCTGAAAATCAAATCTGCAAGTACATAATATTTGGATAGCTGAAACATTTCATTTATATATAAGAGATGAAGTACATGTACATACCAACAACTTATCACGAGCTGGTACAAGTCAAGCTCTCCAAACGCTAGCTACGGAAAACATAGAAAACCCTAGCCACCAACTCCTCCTAGCTAGGAATCACTCCAAACCAAAGCTGGTTACTCCACCAAATATCCTCTTGAGCACCTACACTTGCATCCAACAAGTGTACTAGGCGTCTCCTTTTCTCTCCTCCTCAATAAGCACATTAGGTAGCACTAGGGTTTCCAAATGCCAAAAAACCCTAGTCTTTTTCTCTCACAAAAGCTACAAGATAAGATGTTTCTTTTGCCCCTTTAGGGTTTATCACAAACCCTAGCTTCTTGTCTTCTTAGGGTAAACCCTAATCCTAGATATTCACTTGAACTCCCTCCTAGAATCTAGCACCTAAGACAAGGAGAGAAAATATACATAAAGAAGAGTACAGAGAGAGAGATCAGTGTGCTCCACTGCTCACATCTCTAACACAAGTGTCTATGAATGAATGAATAGAAAGACCATCTCCTCCCTCTATTTATATGAGAAGCGAGGGAGGCCAACAATACATAGTGTATCAAGTCCACAACAAGTAACCTACTAAATCGGCCAACATGTGAAGTTGTCCATCTACAAGTTACACATGTCAAGCTCCAAGGTGAAGACGTCCCACAAGCAAGGCTCCAAGGCTGAACACTCCTCAAGAAGAGTCCAACACTCCACCTCCATAGCCTCCAAAGCTCAAGTGCTCCTCCTAGGCCATGTGCTCTTCCCGGTCCACCCCACCTACGTGATCAGTCCTTAACCCAAGCGTCCTCAAGTTGAGTACTAGGATCCACACAAGCAACCAATCATCCCCATGCCATTTAGGGCTCAATGCCCTCCTCCAGGATGCTCAATGCTCCTCCTCCAAGGCAAGTTATCCTCTAAGCAAGGCACCCACTCTCCATGTGTGCATCATGAAGAATACCATCAAACTGTCTACATCTCCAATTCTCCAAGGAAGAATGCTTATTTTATTCAAATTGTTCTATGAAATCTTCCATCTCTTTATAATGTATTCTACTCCACTTAAGTTTTTGTGAAAATTATGCTTCAAGGTCAGTATACTAAGGTAACTTTTGATGGATTCTTTAAGGCTTTGATTTAGGGACAAAATAATCTACTATATCTTGGTAAGCTAGGTTCCATATTGACTTCACATATTTGCATAAGGAAGCAAAAGTAGAAGCATAAGCCTAACGTCCCAAGGTGCTCCAAGAGTCCCAAAAAGGACTCCCCCTCTCCTACACCATTGAAGCAAAAGCAACAAGGAAAGATGTAGTGGATATTGTGGCAAGCTGAATCAATCAAAAGAGAAGTGTTATAAGTTGTTGGGAGTCGTCAGGAAACACACCGGGAGGATTTCTGTATCTTATCAACAACCAAGTAATTCTCTTCATAAGGGTTAGGCCTTTCATGCACCTGTGCATGCTCATACTTCTAGTTTTGATTGGATTGTTGATTATGGTTTCACCAATGGTATGGTAAAAGATGATTTGTGTTTATTCTCCCTAATACTATGAAAAACATTGATGAAAAGGTGTATATTGGCGCTAACATTGCACTTTGTGTGTGTGGTATTGGTTACATCACCATTGAAAGTGGAGTTGTCAATGATGTGTACCATGTGCTTGATTTAAGTGCTAATGTTCTCTTTGTATATTAGATAACCTAGAAAGGTAAGAATGCTGAGTTATGGTCTAACCGATTTTTTGTGAAAGACATCAAGGACAATTTCAAAGTTGTTTCCATTGAATATGTTGATGTTGAAGACAAATTTATAGATTCTCGAAATTCACTTCATTAGATTTACGCCCTCATTTGCATGCCTTCATTGCTAAGAGTGAACCTTGCAATAGTCATTGGCATGAGTGATTGGGTCACCTAAATTTTTTCAGTTGATGAGCAAGATCAAGATGGTGAGTGGCCTAACTTGTTTATCTCCACATGATGGTGTTTTCATAGAATGCATTCTCGATAAGCATCATACATAGAGTTTTGAGAAGGGAAATTGATGGACTTCTTCCTTGAGAATTGTATGTAACGACATGTGTGGGCCTACAGACAAGCCTTCATTATTAGGTCTAAAATACATTTAGACTTTCATTGATGATTTCTCTAGATGCACTTGGGTCTACTTTCTTCAGCAAAAAAATTGTTCTAGAAAAAATTAGGAGTATAAATCCATGGTTGTTGAGACAAGATAAGAAGGCTATTGGGAGAGGGCAGCGAGAAGTACAATTTTCAAGAAGCTTCTGGAAGTGAATCATTTTGGGAGCATTTTTATATAATACATATTTTAATATATTTTGATGCATATATATTCAGAAAAACATGTAGAATGCCGAATTAGCTGCATAAAACATGAAAACTAGATTTAACTATTGGATTAATGATAATCATTAAAGAATCAACCATTTAGTACACATATAACATTAATCATCTAGTAGTTCTAACTTATAACATTGTCATCAAATTATCAATCATCAACCACAACATCAACCTTCAAGTTTCAACTTTCAACATATAAAATGTTATCAACAATTGTAACAGATAAAATCAATCACAAAATGAAACAAAACATCATATTAATTATCAAAGAGTTGTAAGATGTAGTCAACAGTTCAAAGCTAGTTTCAAAATTCAAAATTCAAACTTAAATTGTCATATAATGTTTACAAAATAGGCCTTAAAAAAGACAAAGTACTAAGTTCTAGAGACTACTTCTAAACAGGAAAAAGACAACTAGATCTAGTATCTACTACGATTTCTCTTGCCACGAGAAACTTCGAGTTTCTTTTCCCGTGATATATGAACAAGAGTAGGAGTAGGTGGAAATGTTCATGCAACACAACCAATAGCTACATGCCCCCCACACAATGCTAGACATTGTGAAGCTAAAGGCAAAGCTCCTACATCTGGAAACCTGCTAGTGGATGGGGGTGGCATCTCTGCTCCATGAATATGATCACCATCATGATCCCCAAAAGTTCATCCTCCAAGCGCTATAAAACTATGGTTCCTGCTACCCCCCAAGCTAGGGGTAACTAAGGAGATCATGTCTTGAGGCCCGCAAGTAGCAGACATGGAGTGTCGAGAGCCAGATTGACCAACAAAGTCCAACAGCCCCCCTGATTTGCCTCCCAACACAGATCAACCAAGGCTCATCACATTCAAGCAACCCAGGGTATGGGGCATGGTAAGCCAACGTCACCATGAGGTATGGTTAGTCCTTTTTTCATGCAATGTGTTGTGTTTAATTTATTGGGCATGTAAACAAGGATCTTTTGTTGAAGTTGGATAATGGATCACTTGCTTGAGGAATTGTCTTGGTTGCCTTGTTTCACCTTGGTGGTCAACTTCTGTGCCCTAGTCCCATGTTGTCACTGCCTAGAGAAAAGGGGTAATACTGGGGGTCCTTCCAAGGGTAACGTTCCGCTCTTGATCATACTTAACATTTTCCATCAAAAATCCTTTCATATATCCCAAACTTTGGCTATGGCTCATTCTGTCATGAGAAAAAGGGGCTGAAGGCCCAGAGGATGATGCAACTGCTATATATATATCATTGCTAGATTATAAAGGCCATCATAAGAGCCTCAGGATAGCTTGAGCTCTGCCCCCTCTAATGGTAATCGCCCATGTCCGGATGCAAATGAATGCACCAATTATAAAGGACTATTACCTAGTAAAATATAAAGGAATGAATCTTGAAACCTTATAAAGGTGGCTTGCAAATGATAACTGGGTATCAAAAGGAAAAATAAGGGGTTCGTAATGCAAAAAGTACTGAGGAAAGGGTATCTCAAGCAAGCAAGCGCCACCTCTATAAAGGCGCTCATAGAAATGGATACCATAAGCCATGAAGTAAGCCTAATACCATATCACACTCACACTTGCTCTTGATGGGTTTTTACTTTCCCTTGTCACTCTCGGGACCTATCTCTCTACTTGGGTAACTTATTGTTCAGGTGACACACCTAATAGGGTTGGATGAAGGCCCTCCCATGCTTAAACTCGGTAACCCTCACAAGGTCTCGGGCTTGGGTGATACTTGAAGGGGATACTGGGGTGAATAAAGTTTAGATGGCTTCTATCTAAAACATCAACCTACTTTGCATGATTTAAGGATTAACATGTCTTATGAACATTGGTTTATTTTTTCTTATACTCTGTTTTGTTTTGAATGCCCCTGACGTGGTTCTTTGAGGGACGTTTTGGGTTGTGCCTAGGACGTTGTGCCTTATTGCAGGACTTTGGCACGTGTGATGAAGAGTAGCGAGTCATCCGATGACTCAAACCCCTCAGACAATGGCTATCACATCCTTAAAGACCTTGGACGATGGACAAATGGACTTGGTTTTGAGTAGGCTAGTCATTATGCCACATACATCCGCTGGAAGCCCACAGGCTGGGCAGAGCACCCCGGAGCTTTTGTGCACAGAGAATGGAGGACGTTGCCTTTGGAGGCACCTTGGCATCACCTGACGGTGAGATTGCACCCCTCTTGCATTGGGACGTGGCCTTGGGAGGCCTATGACGTCACTCTTCTAGCCTTGACGTCACCCTTCTAGCCTTGACATCATCCTTGGAGGCTAGGTTTTGATGGATCCGAAGGTTGCTTGATGTGGTATGGGTGAGGAGACACACCATTGAGCATTGGAGACATGACATGTGGCCTTGAAGGCCCAACGACTTACCTTAGAGGCATGGCGTCACCCTCCTAGGGCACGACGTCACCCTTCTAGGGTTTATTTCATGTATTTTTTCACTTATGCACATTTTAGAGGAAAATTTAAGGGGTCGACCCTCCTTTTATTATGGACAAATTATATTTGCAAGGTCCCTTATAAATAAGAGACCTTGCTATTCATTTTATCATAAGTCACTCCTCTCACAAGAGGATTTGGATCTGAAATTTTTGCCCTATTGGCAACATTGGCTCTTTTTACTCATGCACTATCTCTTGGAGGACAACTTGTGGATGTTTCTTGGCTTATTTCTTGGTGAAATTTTCTGCAACTAGGGTTTATGCTTGGTTAATCTTGGTGAAGTAAGTAAAATCTGAAATTTTATTTCATTTATTGAATGCTTATGGTATGTTTTACTTGTTCATATTGAAGGTATATTACTTGTTTTAAACCCTAGGAGAGGAGTTTAAGGTGTTTCCTCCTCTCTCTAGACTATTTCATCCATTTATTGTCAAGGAAATCTTGCATAGGATAAACTCCTAAAGCCCTAAAGTTCTAGCACTTTAGGAGTTTGGTTCTAGAAGCTTGTTGCTATTATTTTTTATAATCTAAGGAAGGAAAAGAATTCGCTAGAGCCCAAAAGAGCTTGCACTCTAGCAAAGTCCTCTCTTAAGGATTGAAGTTTAAGGCCCTAAGGTGCTAGCACCTTAAACTTCACCCCATTTTCTTAGACATTGCTATAATTATTCTCCAAGTTACATTTATAGTGCTGTTGTAATTGACTCCATAGCCCAAAAGGCACTAGTTTCATTGCTCTTGTGAAGGAATTTGATCAAACAAACTTTCAAACATCATTTTCTAAAGCTTTCACTAACTTCTTCTAACCTTAGCTTAGCCTAATCTACTAACCTTATTTCTGCTGTTGCAAAACACTACTACAGCCATCTAATTTACTTAAGTTTGTTGCATAATTCAGTCTAACTATTGGCTAACATATTCAGAAATTTGCTTGGAATGGTTGATAATTGATCTATTGGATAAATGCTAAGTTTTCATTGTATTTTCTTGCAATTCTGAGCTAAATTTCTTGTGGCTGTTACAAAATACTATTTGCTGTTATAGACTGTTAGTTTGCTGCAATTTTGTATCAGCTAGCATACATTTTCATTGTCTACTGTCTCTTGAGGTATTACTATCATATTGGTACTTGGAAATTGCTATATATGTGCTATATTTTTCTTGTTCCAGGCAGGTACCCGAAACACTTCCTTTGCCTCAATTTCACAGACGTAGACCTTTGACTTAGATAATCAGTGAGAGGGTACTTCAAGTTTGTCTAAATCACTTGCTATCTTATCCCTTGTGGTTACCTGGGACGTCTCCCCCGTGGTAGACCTCATCCATCAGTAAAACGTGGGGATTTCCTACTAAGGTGATAGTGGTGGGTTATCCTGTAGTTACGTGGATTTGGAGACTTGTGTTGGGGCTTTGGCATAAGTAAAAATCCCGTGATAACAATTCCATCCTCCAAATTAGCCTCCCTTGGATTGTTGTCCCAAGTCACATATGTTCTATCATTCTTTGCCCCCTAATAGTAATGGGACAACAACCTCAAGTTGTAGTGCACATAAACCAAGCTTTCTGTCCGGTTTACATTCAAGCCGTGGATGAAGTTGTAGGTGCTTCAACGCCTCTCCACATAAGAAATGTTAACAACCTGTGAAAGCACCCTCTGGAATACCCCTGTTTCCCCCAATTTGTAAATATAATCGTTATTATTGCCAAAGACTATTGATAGACCTGTTATGTGTGAATTTTGAAAGATGACGGACCTTTGCTAAAGAATGTGATGTAAATATTTTTGTTATCAATATAAAAAGAAAAATGTTGAATAGTTGCTGAAGGGGATTGCCTATACATGTTATGATGCCATGAGAGGGAATGGTGAGGGGAACCATTACTGGTTGAGATGACCCCTGCCAGACAGTACTCTGTTGAATTAAAAATGTTCAAGCCCAAAACTGTCCTCTGACCCAGAAAATTTATTTACCAGTCAAGCTGGTGGTTGGGTAGTCCTCTTCAGAAATCAATGAGAGAATGGGCAGAGTATCCATTTGGAAGTTTTTGATCTGACCCACGAATTGGGGGATTTGACCCACAAAATCTTGCCGTAAAAGGCAAGAAAAAGAGGAAAATTGCGAGCAGAGAGAAGGGGACAGACACAATTGAGTCTGGGGACCAAATCTGAGTGGAGAAGAGTGTGAGAAACTCTTTTGGTTCTTAATAAATAGAGGGAAGAGAAGAAATACGTTTTCTGGGTGCAAGAACCATTGGCAACTGTCTTCAAATCAGGCTAATAAACAGGGCTATGAAATTTTAGTGATTGATTGAGCAAACACGAAGGCACTGAGAGGGGAGGGCGCTGAGGCACTACTGGGCAGTGAAAGGCCTCCCTTGTGCTGTGTATGACAACTGTTGAAGCTCTTTGTGGCAAGAGCAGCCCCCTTGCTTGGTGGATTGATGACTTGGCTTGCTGACTTTTTGTAGGCGAAGGAGAGTGGCCTTCATCTTTTCTCATATGCTGAGTAAAAGAATTTCCCCTCATGGCATCATACTCTGGCTAGGGGGTGGCCAGCTGTAGATATAACTGGTGCAACTGTGCCTATGATTGGGTGGAAAGTGGCACACTCTTCAGCAGTTGCCAACACCTTCTAGCTTTAAATAAGTATAACTTTGCCTAATGCTTTGCAAATGTTGAGTTCAGAGATATTGTAGAATGTGTTTCAAAGCAATGTGAAATCAATTTTCTGCTGAAGATAGTTTAAGAAATTTATGTGTGATTATGAAAATATTACAGCTGAATTATATTTTGGTTGTTAACCTCACTTATTGACTGCCTGTGTTTTCAAAAGGATTGTTGTGAATGAACATTGTCGCTGATTGAGTTTTTATAGTCTATTTTATGTATTAGTAGTGAATGATTGAACAATTAGAATCTTCACAGAACATCTGAAAAGGAAAGAGGTTTGATTTCTGCATAGGAGTGTTTTACTCCAAGTTCCCTGAAACTTCTATACCAGAAAATGAGAGGATACCAAATCTATGTTTGGGCCTTAGGAGGTTAGACCAAATATTGAAGGAGGCCAAAGTTTATTATAAGTAGATGTTAGGAAAAGGATAGGAAATAAATACACAAATTCCTAATTGAGTAAAATTACAAAATCTCATAAGTTTTATTTGGGTGTTTATAAGTATTTATATTAAATTGTGTTTCGAAGAATATGGAAAAAATGGCATTTTCATATGGTGTAGCTATGTAGGGTGTTATATTCCATATGATTTAGGAAAGATTCCCTTATTTTGTGGTGGGCTGTAAATTCTAGTAGAAAATTAGAATTTATTGTGAGGGATTTCTTGTCTTAAGTCAAAATTTCCTTAAATTATGGTGGGAGGTAAAACACAGTAAAAGAACTACAATTACTCTTTTACACCATATGAATGGAGTGTGTATAAATAGGATTTTCAGTTTCAGGATGGAGAAATTAAACAATATATATAAATATATGTATATAGCTATAGGTCTGTAAAAATATGAATTATATACATATGCAAAATTTAATATTGTACATAAATCAAATTGTAAATGAAACAACGCCAAAGAGAGAAATCTGAACTGAAGTGGAGAATCTTTGATTATCTCCTTCTGGGAAAAATATTGAATTCTATTACTTAACTAGTCACTTGGGTTCAGGTTGCATAGAGGCAAGTTTTATAACTCGTGAGATTTTATATAACTAGTATTATTTTTAAATTACTTGGGAATTATTTCCATTTCTTCGACAATAATATTAATGAATATTACGAGCTATAGCCATCAGGCATCGAGAGATCTAGTATGCAAGGTACATTTACTATGTGAGATCCCTGGTGGTTGATTAATGATAGAAATATAATAAAATTTATATTATTAAATATTCCAAGCTATAGTAATCGGGCATTGGGAGATTGAGTTGCAAGGTACAATTACTATGTGAAGTCCCCGGTGGCCGATGAATGAAATTAGACAAAATATAAATAATATCTTTAAATAGTCAAAACTATAGCCATCGGGCATCAGGGGATCAAGCTTAGTAATGGGCCTTTGATACGTGAAACCTCCGGTGGCCGACGAATGAAATGGAAATAATATAAAATATTATTATTTTAAATCCAGAGCTATAGTTTTCGGGCACCAGGGGATCTAATTTGTAATGTGTGTTTGTTATGAGAGATCGTTGATGGCCGATTAATAAATCAAGGATAATATAGATTATTAATATTTATTAATATTTAACTCCACTTGGTTGTCGGGCATCAGGGGTTGGAGATGTTTGTAATGTGTGTTTGTTTTAAGAAATTGCCGATGGTCAGTTAACAAAATAAGGACAACATATATTATTAATAATTAATAATATATAACTTCTCTTGGTTGTCAGGACTCGGGAAATGGAGATGGTAAATCTATGTGCTACGTGAAATCGGGCATCGGGGGATGGAGATGGTAAATCTCACATGCCACATGAAATTCCCGAGTATTGATTAAATAAAGTGAGCATGATATAAAGTGTTTTAAATAAAATGATAATATATAACTTCACTTGGTCGTTGGGGCTCGAAAGATGGCATTAAGACATGTGCGGTAGGTAATACTCCCGGGGTAAAGTAAATCCTTGGTATTTTTCCAGACCATTAAACTTAGCTTAAGTCAATGAAGATTAATTATGTCATATATTAAGTTAATTATCTTCATTCTGTGAGATATTAAGCTAATGAAGATTAATTGTCCATAATGGGGATTAAAATAAATTAATCCTAGGTAGTGGGATTTCAAGGTAACATTGATTTATTAACTTAATAAGAGTATAAGAAATGGCCAAGTGTCAACACTTGGTTGGGTGAGCAATTGCGTTCTATGATGACGTGGCATGTCATGGTTGGTCCATGCGTCAAGTGGCTATTGGGCCACGTGTTAGAGTGATTTGGAAACTTGAACCAAGTAGCAAGTCTTAGTAGGGATGTGCATCTCAAGTGCCAATTAGGCTACCGACTCAGGCACTTGAGGTTGGTGTGGATATTGGTTTACCTGGGGGCCAATGTACCCTGATGGGATGATATTCCTGGTGGGCTAGAGCCCCCAGAACATCGGCTATCAGAAGATTGTTAAAAGGCGCTGAGTGCGGGAAAACCCACGAGAGACGACATGCCGATAGGCTAGGACCTGGATGGATAAATTACCATGTGGGCTTGAGAGGGTTTCGATGATAAGGTATGGAACTTTAGGAAGCCATAACTCTTTGTCTAGGGCTCGGATTTGAGCATGGTTACATTCGTTGGAAAGCTCTTGACGAGCAGAAGACGATGGAAGCCTTTAATTGGGGTTTGATTCTAAGGAAATGAAGCGAAAAATTTGATACCCCATCCCTTAGAAAGTACTTAGGGGGTTGGGTGTCTTACACCCTCACTGTCAATTTATGCAAATGTGTGGTAGAGGAGACATACATCTTCCATCATTCGATAGGATTCAACCGATCTCGATCTTCAGTTGCATGCAGGTTAGCAAAGACTCCATGTTCACTAGTGTAGTTGCTCTATTTAGTATTGGCTTCGTACTTGAGCACACTCCTCTTCATTAGGGACCAACTTGTCTAATGCGAGCATATACCCATTTTTTACCTCTGGATTTGTGCATGGTTTTCTCCTAACTCCACCCCTAGGTGCTGGTTGTGCCAACCAAAATGGAGAATAATATTTGGGTGTAAGGACATATGCTAGGGCTTGGAGTGGAACATTTAGATTATCCCATGTTTTGACCACATGTTTATGAAATGATCACATAAGATCGCATCTCTCGGCTCAACAATGTCTTTGATTTGGCCTAGCATGCTATCCATCTTCTCATACACCTTCCCAATCATCGACTTATCTGTATCTGCAAACCGAATCACACTATAAATGGGCTTGGTGAACTGCAAAACATACCTAGCTTGTTGCCCAAAATGACCGTCAAACATGGTGTCCTCCACCTCCTGAAATTCTTATCTATTAGATGCGGATGTATCCTTGTCTTTCAAACTCAATTGAGACTGTTATCGCGCAATTTGTACTTGTCCAAAAGCCAAAGACAAGTGAACAATAAATTGGCGTAACAGGAGGTTGTCCTATCACTGTCACCTAAATAAGACACCTCTTTCTCTTTAGGGGTAATAGCCGAGGGGAGATGTCCTCGATGACCTGGGGGTTTGAGAAGGCAGAGGTAATGTTATAGAGAAAGTTCTTCCCCTCTCACAAGTCACTCTGATCAGAAATTCCCAAAGGTTTTAATAAGATGAAGCAAAGATTTGCTTAAGTGTACCTGCCCAGAACAAGACAACAAGAAAAACACTATTTGCAAGTACCAATTGATATTAGTGCTTCATAAAACCATGGACTTTGAATAAAAGCATGAGCTGACATAAAAGATGAAGCAACAGAAATATTTATAACAACAATGTATATATAATGATAGCTTCACAATTATGCCTTAAATAAGCTTCAATAATGACCCAAAATGATAACTTAAAATTGGCAATATGCTAGTATTTGTCAGAAGCAAAGAAGGCAAATGTAAAATCAGCTCTAACACTTGCTTTTAGATGCTTTTACTGCTGTTGTAGATGGCTGTAGGTTTCTTTTGTAACAACAGCAAGATAGTTAGTAAGTTAGTCTAATCTAAGGTTAGGGGTGGTTAGCAAAGACCTTGGAGTAGATGGTTTAAAGGTTGTTCTCATCAATCAATCAAATGCAAGGTATGATCTAGTGCCTTTAGGGTAAAAGGAGTCACTTTTGCAGCAGCAATTTTAGGGGAAACAAATGATAATGAGTAGACTAAAGACAAGAGGGAGGATGGTTGAGGTGTTAGTAACCTAAGTCCTCAATCATCCAAAACCCTAGAAGGAAAACGACTACTAGGAAGTAGGTAACCCTAGGCCCAAGCGGTTTTCCTTCTTCTTTAGGTCAAGATTGAAATAAAAGCTTAATGAAGAAAAAATACTAGAGTGCTACTAAGGTAGGGCTCTAGCATATGCTTCAATGGAGACGTCTTCTAGCAAAATCAAGTAGGTGGAGAGCTATTAAGAGAAGGACAATAACATGTGTTTTTCTCCTAAGGTTTCACACTAACAATTTCATAATCTCATAAATGAAAAGTAAAAGATACCATAACCATTCAAAGAAAGAAGGATTGCAGATTTCTACTTACATTCACCAAGAATAATCTAGTCACAAGCCCTAGTTGAAGACTTTCCACCATGAAAATGCAAAGAATTCACCAATAAAAGCTCCCTCCAAGAGTTGCGCACCACTTAGTTCAGCCAATAAGCCTTAAAAGAGGCCGAATTTCAGACCTCACACTTGTGTGAGTGAAAGATGATGAATAAAAATGAGAGTTTGATCTCTTATTTATACAATACTAATGACCTTTAATTACATTTTAGGTCAAAAAAGGCCGACATGGCCAGCTTACATGAAAAATTCAGTTTTATATAAAATTGACAAATAAAACGCTAAATTCATCTTTTTAAGGTGACGTCATGCCCCTCCTAGGGTGACGTTGGCCTCCTTCCTGGAACGCTAGGCCTGCAAAGTGAAACGTTGGGGCTCAAAACCCCTCAGGACTACTACACGTGCCAACCAAAGCCGTCCTCACGCTGGATACCTCAACTGGATGACGTCAAGGATTTGAATGACGATGTCAGGGGCCTTCAAGGGCCAACGTCATGGTGGGAGGGCAAGACCCCCTTGGGTCCAGACCTGCCAAAGTGCCTCTAGTGGAACGTCCTCCCTTTTCTCTGGTGCAAGCCTCCGATATCTCTTTGCCCCTGGCTGGGGTCTCAACATCCATCTGGTGGGCTTTTAGCCCTATGGAGGTTTGAGCTAATCATCTCCCCATATGTACCTGTTCGTCGAGCATGGTCCTGCAACAACAACAAGTATGCCCTCCATGGGCTCATAAGTCACAGGGATCATAGCAATGTCAATCACATCTAATAATCAAGTTACCCAAACATGTGCATAAAACCCCCTTTTTCCCAGACAAATGCTCAAAGACATTATCCTATTCTACAAGCCAGGTTTGGAGAGGGTTTTAGGACGTCCTATTGGGCTAATTCTCCTTAGGTGTGGGGTGTTTCCAGGTGAAGACCAATCTAGGTCATGTAAATGCATGAGATGGTGTGGGGGATGTTTGGGCAAGGGGTGTGGTGATAACAGGAAAATGTAGGTCTTACCTGTGGGTGCCTTTGTAGAGGGTGAGCTGCACCTTGTCATGGATGCAATTGTTTCCTAGTCCATTCAATGACTTTTTACTCTTTGTCTTATTGCTTTTTCTTTCAAGAGAATAGCTAGAGGACACTGCCCTGGCGTGGTGACCAGTGGTGACAACGTTACCCACAAGCATTTCACGGAGATGAGAAGGCTGGCTCGTGATGAGACCCCCTTTCTCTTGGCCATGCCACCAAGAGCCACTACTCTGGTGTGGTGACCAGATGAATAGTAGTGTCATACCGCTACATGCCCATGGACCTAATAGGTTAGCTTATGATGAGACCCCCTATCCACCAACTAGGTCTTGAGTTTTGTTTTATTTTATGGGTCCCCTCTTTTTTGCCGAGAAGCCTTTTATTGCTTTCTCGGGGATTCCT
>JASDQU011100399.1:16522-29702 GCA_032191745.1 Picea mariana | reverse complement strand
TCCACGGTGTCTCATATGTAGCAGCGAAACCCCAAGACCTTGAGCTCTGATACCATATGTTAAGAACCAAACATCAATATAGCATAGAAAAACCTCAAGAAAAGTATTCAAGGCCTTGAAAAAGGGATAATTTCAGATAATAAGCCTCTTCGAGGAGGAAACCTCCTTTTACCCCACTTAAATGTTCAAGTACAAGATGATTCAAAATGAAAATGTCTCCTTTGTATATATAGGAGAGTAGGAGGTATAATTACAACTAATGGCCTAAAGCCGACACAAATAAAATAACATTACTAATATAATATTCCCCAATTAAGGGGTAATGAGACAATATTAGGGCTTAACATAATACTAGGATAGGTGTTGTGACCATGTTTTCTTTTAAGGTGTCCAAACCTTATTGATAGCCCTCATTCCACTGAAATCTTATATCCTTATTGAACAACTTTTCCATTGGTGCAGTAATTTGCGCATACCCTTTTATAAATTTCCTATAATATCTTGTATGTCCCAGTGTTTCTCTCAACTGGCACACTGATTTTGGTGGTGGTAAATTAACAATTACTGCAATGTTAGCAGGATCCACTAATAAACCTTGTTTACAGACTATATGTCCCAACAATATTCCAAAAGGTGTCCAAAAAATGCACTTATTGATATTCAATGATATCCGACGTTGCTTGCATCTTTCCAACATTAGCCTTAATACTTCCACATGATATTTTAGAAAACTATATACAGTCCAATCATCCATATATACTTCTAAAAACTGATGTATGAATTCCTTAAAAGCAGCTATAACTACTCTTGAAAATATGGTTGGTGCATTCCTTATCCCAAATGGCATGACTAAGTACTCGTAGGATCCCCATTCTGTAGAATAAGTAGTATTATACCCAGGGATGATTTTAAGGATGGAAATGTATTTTAAAATGTAGAAACTTTGGAGAATCTTACTAATCCTTCATATGCCAACTATAAATGTTTGGCGATTTTAAGGTAAAATAATTTTATCCTATAGAATTTGGGCAAACAATTTTTAGAATAGCGAATATTTTTGGGGAAATACCTTGGAAAATTAGCCCATGAGCAAAATTTAGCCCCTAAAATCATCCTTGATTATACCTGCCTTTATGGAGCTATTTTGATATGATGGTAACCTAAGAATCCATCTGTAAATACTTCATCTCTAAAAGGGGTAGGAAAAGGGTCATGTAATCAAGCATCGTTCAACTTTCTCAAATATACACAGATCCTTATCCCCCCTTGTTTCTTTTCTTGGACTACCATAGGGATTATCCATTCAGATTCCTCTACTGGTTCTATGATACCAACTTCTTACATTCTGTCAATTTCTACCTTTACTTTCTTCTTATATATTGGATTCAAACTGTAAGGTCTTTGCCTAATGGGTCTTACCTTAGGTTTGAGAGGTATCTTCATCTCTCCTAGTTCTCCTGCTGTGCCTTTCATCTCTGTAAAGTTCGTTGGGAACATGTCACTGTATTCGTGCAGTAACTCTATTATTCTTTCTACTATTTGTTCATCCCAATAGTCTCCAATACTTGCCATTGTAGGATTTTCAGTTGTTCTAATGTTGAATTTCTTTACTTTGATTGGTGCAACAAATACTTCTGACTCCAACGATGGACCTTCTACCTCTCTTTCTCCTTCAATTTCTGTAATCTAAATATTGCACAGGTCATCTTCATCTGGTGCTTCATCTTCCACATGATAGCATGACAGTAGTTGTTTGACTGTCTGTCTATTCTATTGTTGATATTCTGTCATGAGTTCAACCTCTAGTTCGTCAATAAATATTACACCTTTTATCTGCTTCAGTGTTGAATCAATGTTAGGGTTATCATGTTGAATCCATTATGCAGTGCCTCTGTGCATTTCCTGGTCTACATACCAGTTCTCTGAAATTCTTTCCAATGTATGGATGAAGTGATGAGGCCATTCCTCTGGTGGTGCCATCCTCCAATGTTTTCTGTACTTCCCCAAGTGTTTTGTTGATGTTCCTTTCCCATCATACCTCTGCATTGTATTGCTCCCATGTTCTACGTCGAATCTAATGTGCAGTAATTGCTTTCATTGGTACAAGTCCTTATTGTTTATTTGTGCACACCCCACCATCTTGTAGGTGTAGCCTTGATTGAAATCTCTAGGGCTAAGAGCCTCTGATTCTCTAATACTTCCTCTTTATATTTTGTCAGAAATTCCTCTAGATTATTTACCCCATGAAAATTGGGAGGTTCCCTTATCTCTGTACCAACCCATCTTACTATGCGGTCTATCCTTGTGCACCTTCTTTTGGAAACTTTATGTAATCTATGTTGCCAATTATCCAACCCTGTATCTGAGTTGGAAGAACATGATGTGATGCTTCTCTAGTTGAGTACCCCATCTGCATTTGGGCTAACATTATCTTCTTCACACACGATGGTTCTGTACAACTGGTTTATGTCCACCATGTAATATCCCTCAGCCGAACCCAATTGTAAATGTAAATGAAAATGTACTTAAGTTGGTGAGTTGTTTGATATCATTTTTGTATGCACCTTTCATGGCATAGTGTGCACATGTACTACACAGTAAAATGATGAAGTGTGCACATTTTTGGATACCGTGCACAACAACTTAAGTGCACGCGATTTCGAGGCTAGGGAGCCTTTGTGTATATGTTGTGTTTTATAGGTTGGTGAGCTAGTTATTATAAGCTAGGATGCTTATGTTCTTATTAGGCCAGAGAGCCTAGATGTTAAAGGCCAGTGTGGCTTCTTTTGTATATATCTCATAATTAATATAAAATATATCGCTACGTGCAGACCAACCACAATAAATGAGATGGGGGACTAAACTCCACTAGTTAGGGAAAGGGGGGGCTAAAAGTTAAGGAAAAAGGGCTAAGCTAGGGAGCTTAAGCCAAAAAGGAATATTATATTAATATTTCTTAAGTATAAAGTATGGATAATTATTTTATCTTAAGTTCTAAAGTTGGGGACAAGTGGGCCAAAGTAGCTCCCAACATGACAAGTGTCAAGTTGGGGACATGCATACATAATGATGGGACTTAGTTCATTTTCCCATCTTGTCCATCATTCCTTCCATCATTTGGACATGACTCCATGACCATTTCACTCACACAGTCAGTTATCCTTCAGACATTCATTTCACTATACCTGAACCTGTATCCATAGCCATTTTGTGTTCTTGTAGCTAGTTAGCTTGGGATATGGAATGAAGAAGCAGGTTTCCAAGCCCATGGGATATTGAAGAGGCAGGTTGTCAGGCCCGTGAGCAATTTCTCCCTGGGTGAGAGAATCGTTGGGAATTGATTTCTTGAAGGTGCTGAACTACAACTACATTGCTCTGAGACTTCCTGTCTGGCCTGTTATTGAAGCCCAGAAAGGAAGTGGGGCATCCGAAGGATTGTTGAGGAGAGAAGGAGCACACTTCCTAGGGTGGGACATGCATGTGGGGAATGAGGGACTGTAGGCTTTTAGTTGATTTGGCACCTGAGATAGATTCTTTCCTGTTGTCTATGAGCCTTTAGCCTGGTTAGAAATCCCTTTACATGGGTGGAGTTTAGTCCTAGCTTAGGGGTGACTCACTGTTGAGAGTTATGAATAGTGTGGTCTAAGGCTGGGAGGTTTGTGGAAGGTTTACACGCAGTTGGTGACATTCTTACCAAGATAAGTGCCAATTATGTGATAAATTTACATGTTGCATTGTTATTTACGTGCTTATTTTTATAGGTTATCATATGTGCGGTTATAACTGTGTTTATTTTTATGGGTATTTCCTGCATATGCTGCATGTATATGTTTACTGTTAATTCAGTGTGAATCCGTGTATTTACAGATGTATTTGTATGTTTACGTTTTATATATAATGCTTCCACAAGAGTTATGTGTGTATATATTTTAATTGCATGTAGTTTGAAAAATTTATGTTGCATAGCTCAATTGGATACTGAGTATGTTACATATGTTCCATAGAGAGAATGAAAGAGTTCTCTGGTGTAGCATGGCCCGACTTGGGTGGTCGGGGATGTTACAACATGGTATCATAGCTTCATTTTTCAATGTTGAGCCTGGATGGGCCGAAAAAATTGAGTTGAAGCAAAATTACAGAGAGGATTTATTTCGAAGTGGCCAAATTTCGAGTTGTAGAGCATCCATGGTAATATTTAGAAGCAACGACGTGGAATTGGGAAAAAGCCCCAATTTCTGTTCTTAAAGTCATGAAAAAATTGAGAAATTCGGCCATGTGGTGAGATATTATTGATTTAATATCTGTTCTATCAAATTTAGACCTTGAATTAGTCGAATTTGAAGTTACAGTGAAGCCATGTTAGTTGGAGTGAGTCTTGTAATTAAATTTCCCAATTCGTGAATTGATTTTGGGTAAATTCGTTCCAGAAACGTCAACCCACAATAATTTGTTGTTGCATAGGTTGAACTGGTGTTATCGGGGTGAAATTGAACAAATTTCATAGTTGCAGAGGGTCTATGGTAAATTGGGGGAAAAGTTAGAAAAATCCCCAATTTTTGCAGCGGAATTCACGAAGAATTGATGCGCATAAAAATGTATGTGCGTAGGTGGGTGCACTAAAAATGCAGGATGCGCAGTAAAAGGCTTATGATATGTAAAAATTGGTCACTTCATGGAAAAATGTTGGTGTGCTGGTGTGCACGGTAAGTTTTGGCATCGCGTGGAAAAATGTTGGTGTATAGGAGCGTGCGCTAAATTTATCATTGCGCAGTGTACAGGAGCGCGCACTAAATTTAGCATTGCACGGTGTACATACACATAATAAGGTGCACGTGATGTGCACACCCATAAGAATTATGTGCATCATGTGCGTAGTATTGGCAGAGTGCAAAGAAACTGTGTTGGTGCACGTGCAATATGGGTATATGTTGTCGTGCGACAGTTTAGTCAATGGTGCACACAGAGTATTTGTGTGCAGTGGGGACGTATTGAACTTTGGCATGGTGCAGTGCATAGAGTGAAATGAATGTGGAATATTAGCACACGATACAAAAATGGTGCGCAACAGGTATTGTTCAAGAACCAAAACTATGCGCGGTGGATATTGGCATGCGACAGAAAAGTAGTGCGTGTCAGTTATTGGTGCAACAGAGAAGTGATGCATAGTGGTTATAGGTGCGCGGAGCACGAATTACCTTCTAGTGTCATTGTGCACACTAAATATGGGTTTACAGATTGAAATTTGTATGCATGAAGTCATTTGGGAGGCGAACAACAACAAAAAACTAGTGATTTTCTGCGACATGTTATATCATTTGGACGTCATACTTTTGCAGCACATTTTTTAGGGCCTTAAGAGCGTTTTTAGCAACTCAAAAACCAAAAGACAGAGGTGTACCAAAGGTACACTTTGTCTACACTCTATCTATGTAGATCAATTGAAAGAGCTCAGATAGATCTTTCTAATGGTGTAAATCGTCCGTCAAATGGAGCTTTTATGAGAAAGTTACGGCACAAACAATGAAGGGTAAATTTTAAGACCCAACTAACTTCAAAGAGCCATAACTTTCTACTTCGGAATCAATTTGAGGCACAGGAGTAGTCAATGGAAATCTATTGAACCATATAAGACATTCCAAGAGTTGAGTTAAATTTTGGGGCATGTTAAAAGTGTTTGATATGGCAAATAAGGTACCTGTAACATACCAATTACAATATGGTATTTTGGTCTGGAATTTCAGCAGGTTGTAACTAGCATCCCAGAACCCAGAATGAGGTGAAACTCGAATAGAATGTCCATAATATGTATATGAAGAAACCCAATTGAGATCCTATGAAAAATCCAATGGAGTAGGTGCAAAAATGCATAATTACAACGCAAAATTGCGCCAAGTTGAATTGTGAATAGAAAAGTTAATGGGGAAATTTTCAAATAACCATAACTTTATGCTCGAGACTCTGAATTGTGCATGTGAGTAGGTGTTGGAAATGTGTGGGAAAGTGGAATCTAAATATCCACCCAAAAAATTGATCCGAGCATTCAATTTTTTAGGAAATCAGAAGAAAGAGTTCTGATATATTATTGAACCAAAATGGTTCATATTTTTCATGAAAATTATTGAAATGGCTAGCCTAATAGAGTTTTATTGGCTGCACATTTTGCAGAGATAACAACAACTAGATCAGATCAGGATCAACAAATATTCCAGAGGAATGGAAGAGGCACAAGAGACTTACATTCAATAGGATGAGATTAGATGGATGGATGTCTGTTTGGACATTGAAGGAACAAACTCCAATGGACATGGAGAAGGAAGGGATGAAACATGAATATGTCAAAAACCATTAAAAATTTGCAGAAGTATGTCCAAAGACATAAAGATGAAAGGATTATGACAGCCAAGGAATAGCGGAATGACTTCAACATGAAATTATTGGAGAGCTTGAACCGAATAGAAAAGAAATTGGATAAGGAGACTGGATCAAGCAAATCTGGAAGTCACGGGCCTTCTAATGAGAAAAGAAAATAAATAAGTGTTTGTAGGCATCACCATCACTCCCCAAGGCATTCCGATAAGAGGGCACACAAAATCTCAAGTCCATCCGCTGTCAGGAAGCATAAGGGGCCTGGGGTGGATGAACTACGAGGAGAAATGAACAAAATCAAACCTCCTACATTTGATGGTGAGCACAAGAAGGATGAAGATGTAGAGACATGGATGTTGGACATGAGAAAATATTTCCAATTGAATAATCATTCTTCTCATGCAAAAGGTAGAATTGCTTTCTATCAACTCAAGGGAAAGGCATCCATGTGGCGGGATCATCTTGTGCAGGTGCAACACATTAAGGAGAAAAGTGTTACTTGGAGGGAATTCAAGAAGTGTTTTGAGAAGAAATAGTTGACTAAGAGATACTATGACAAGAAAATGAAGGAGTTCTTTGAACTCAAACTTGGGAGTATGACCATTGATAAATATGAGAGAAGGTTTTTAGAACTGTTGAAGTATGTATCTTTCATCAAGGACGAGACAGTGAAGATTCAAAGGTATTTGAGTGGATTACCATCATTCATCAGTGACAAAATACAGTATGATGATCCCAAGACATTGGAGGATACCATAAGGTGAGCTAAATGCCTATATGATCAGTAAAAATCAAGGCCAACTTTCCAAAAATATTGGGAAGACAAAAAGAAATTCAAGATGGATCAGAGGAAGAAGGGATCTAAGCCATCTTTCTTTAGAAATAATCCTTAGGGACAACAAACTCCTAGAGAACCCAGAATGATTGAAACAAGGGGTCAAAGGCCAAGAAAACCACCTATTCAATGTTAGGGTTGTAAAGGAGATCACATGTTTAGAGATTATCCTCATAGAGGTGAAAAGGAGATTACTGTGCACAATGTACAAGAAGCTAAAACAATGGAGGACATGGGTAGAAATGTACCAAGGATTTATGCAACCTTGGATAACAAGCAAGCAGAGTATCAGTCACACATGATTGAAGTGGAAGGTATGATCAACAACCAAACCATTGCTATTTTAATTGATTCAGGAGCTAGTCATAGTTATATAGATCCTAAGATGGTGGAAAGTTTGAAATTGCCAAGAAGAAAGCGTGGAAAATCTTGGTTAGTGCAGCTAGCCACCAGAGTCAAAAGAAACATTAATGAGATGGTTAAGTCATGTCTTATGGACATGAATGGACTGAACACCAAGGCAGATTTGAACATCTTTCCTTTAGGTTCCTATGACTATCTAATTGGAATGGATTGATTGGACCAACATCATGCTCTCCTAGACTGTCATAACAAAGAATTTACTTGCTTGGATGAGGAAGGGAAACTAAGGAAAGTGCAGGGAATTCCCAGGTCAGCATTGCAGTTGAAGAAATGTTACAGAAAAGAGTGTCAACTATTTGCAACACATATGGATGAGACACCTAAATATAAGGTGCCAAATTTGGAAGATCATGCAATCCTGTAAAATTTTGAAGATGTGTTCAAGGAGGTACCAGGGCTACCCCCAAAGAGAGATATTGATTTCTCTATAAATTTAATGCCTGGAGAAGCTCCAATGTCAAAGACTCCTTACAAGATGAGTACACCAGAGCTGAAGGAGTTGCAAATGTAGCTTGAAGAACTTCTGGAGAAGGGGTATATACACCAACTGTGTCACCTTGGGGTGCCCCAATCTTGTTCATGAAGAAGAAATATGGAACATTAATATTGTGCATTGATTTCAGATAGTTCAATAAAGTGACTGTGAAGAACAAGTATCCTCTACCAAGGATTGATGATCTTTTTGATCAATTGAAGGATGCAAAGATATTTTCAAAGATAAATCTTAGATCAGGATTCTATCAGGTAAGGATTAAAGAGGAAGATATCAACAAGACTTCCTTTAGGACAAGGTATGGTCATTATGAGTTCACACTGGTGCCATTTGGGTTGTCCAATGCACCAGTTTTTTTTATGTGCTTAATGAATGGTGTTTTCCGAGAATATTTAGACAAGTTTGTCATTTTATTTTTGGATGAAATCCTTGTATATTCCAAGTCAGAAGAAGAGAATGATCATCATTTCAGGATGGTGTTGCAAGTGTTAAGGGAGCATTAGTTGTATGCCAAGTTGAGCAAGTGATCATTTTATCAGAAGAAAATTCATTATTTGGGACATATCATTTCAAAGGATGGGATAGTTGTGGATCCTAAGAAGATAGAATCCATTAGAGAATGGTCAGTGCCAAAGAATGTGATAGAGTTTAGATCATTCATGGTCCTTGTAGGCTACTACAAAATATTTATTGGAGGATTCTCAAAGATAAGACACCCAATCACTTCCTTGCAAATAAAGGGTGTGAAGTTTCAGTGGACATTGGATTGTGAAAAGAGTTTCGAACACTTAAAACAATTATTAACAAGTGCTCCAATACTAAGGATTGCAGACCCAAATGAAGACTTCATTGTATGCACAGATGCATGTAAATAAGGACTTGGTGGAGTCCTAAGTCAAAATGGGTTTGTTATATGTTATGAATCAAGGAAGTTGAAGGAGCATGAAAGAAACTTTGCCACTTGTGATTTGGAGTTGGCAGTCATAGTGCATGCCTTGAGGAAATGGAGACACTACCTCGTGGGGAGAAGGTTTGAGCTGAGAACAAACCATAATGATCTGAAATATTTATTTGATCAACCAACTCTAAATGATAGGAAAACTAGATGGTTAGAATTTCTAAGTGAATATGACTTTGATATAAATCATATCAAGGGGAAAGAGAACAAAGTGGTTGATGCACTTAGCAAAAGAGTGCATGAATTGCATGCTACATCCATTAGCATGTACCAATCAGATTTGAAAGACATAATTATAGAGGCTGCCAATCCAGATTTGCAATACAAGGAATTATTGGTAAAATTACAACAAGGTATTTTGCAGCACAAAATTGAGGAATATAAGCTAGATAATGATGAAATTCTCTTGTACATGGGCTGAATTAATGTACCAAATTCTCATGAATTGAAAAATATGATATTGAGAGAAATGCATAATGTACCTTATGCTGGGCACCCAAGATATCAGAAAACTATTGCAGCTGTCAAAAGCCAATATTATTGGCCAGACATGAAGAAAGAGGTTGTTGATTTTATTGCCAGATGTTCGGAATGTCAAAAGGTAAAGGTTGAGCATAGACACCCAGCTAGTTTGCTACAACCATTACCCATTCCTGAGTGGAAATGGGAATTTGTAACCATGGATTTCATCACTAAAATTCCCAGAACAAACAAGCAACATGATTCTATCATGGTAGTGATGGATAAGCTTACTAAAGTTGTCCATTTTATTCCAGTTAAACTCACTCACAAGGCAGCCAACATTTTTTATGTTTATATGAAAGAAATTTCTAGATTACATGGCATACCCAAGACAATTGTGTCTGACAAAGATCTAAAATTTACCTCAAAATTTTGGAAGGGATTATTTAATGGATTTGGAACAAAATCGAATTTTAGTACAACTTATCATCCAGAATTAGATGGACAAACAAAGAGAATGAATCAAGTGATTGAAGATATCTTGAGGATGTATGTGATGGATAAACCATCAAAATGGGAAGACTACCTATACTTGGTAGAGTTTGCTTATAACAATGGGTACCAAGCATCTGTAAAGATGAGCCCATTTGAGGCACTTTATGGCATAAAGTGCAACACATCAGTAAGTTGGGATAACCCAACAGATAGAGTCGTGGTTGGGCCAGATTTACTCAGGGAAATGGAAGAGAAAATGATAAAAATAAAACAAAATTTAATGGTTGCCCAAAACAGGAAGAAAAGCTATGCTGATAAAGGAAAAACACACAGGGAATTTAAAGTGGGTGACCATGTATTCTTGAAAGTGAAGGCCAACAGAAGTTCCATGAAGTTGAAAAACTGTTCAAAGTTGGAAGCTCACTATTGTGGGCCATTTGAAATACTAGAGAGGATTGCTCCAGTTTCTTATATGATTGCATTGCCTGCATCTATGTTTGTTCATAATGTATTCCATGTATCATTGCTCAAGAAATATATACCTGATGCTAATCATGTTATTGATTGGAATGTGATTCAGGTGGAGTAAGAAGGCACTTTTTAGGTGCATATGGTACACATTCTAGACTAGAAAATCAAACAGCTCCGGAATCGAGCCATAGGTCTTGTAAAGGTCCAATGGACCTGGTATGGTCCTAAGGACGCTACTTGGGAGCATGAGGATACAATGTGGGAAGAATACCCACATCTTTTTTAGGATTTTTGAAAATTTTGTGTATATGTGTACATGATGCATTGAGGACAGTGCATAAATAAGGGGAGGGGATTGTAATATCCCTCAGCCGAACCCAATTGTAAATGTAAATGCAAATGTACTTAAGGTTGTTTGATATCAATTTTGTATGCACCTTTCATGGCATAGTGTGCACATGTACTGCACAGTAAAATGATGAAGTGTGCACATTTTTGGATACCGCGCGCAGCAACTTAAGTGCATGCAATTTTGAGGCCAGGGAGCCTTTGTGTATATGCTGCATTTTATAGGCTGGTGAGAGAGTTATTATAAGCTAGGATGTTTATGTTTTGATTAATCTGGAGAGCCTAGATGTTAAAGTCCAGTGTGCCTACTTTTGTATATATCTCATAATTAATATAAAATACATCACTGCGTGCAGACTGACCACGATAAAAGAGACGGGGGACTAAACTCCACTAGTTAGGGAAAGGGAGGGCTAAAATTTAAGGAAAAGGGGATAAGATAGGGAGCTTAAGATAAAAAAGGAATATTATAATAATATTTCTTAAGTATAAAGTATGGATAATTATTTTATCCTAAGTTCTAAAGTTGGGGACAAGTGGGCCAAAGTAGCTCCCAACATGACAAGTGTCAAGTTGGGGACATGCATAAATATTGTTGGGACTTAGTTCATTTTCCCATCTTATCCATCATTCCTTCCATCATTTAGACATGACTCCATGACCATTTCACTCACACAGTCAGTTATCCTTCAGACATTCATTTCAATGTACCTGAACCTGTATCCATAGCCATTTTGTGTTCGTGTAGCTGGTTAGCTTGGGAGCTAGACTGAAGAAGCGGGTTGTTAGGCCCGTGGGATATTGAAGAGGTAGGTTGTCAGGCCCGTGAGAAATTTCTCTCTCAGTGAGAGAACTGTTGGGAATTGATTTCCTGAAGGTGTTGAACTACAACTACAATGCTCTGAGAATTCCTGTCCGGCCTGTTATTGAAGCCCAGAAAGGAAGTGGGGCAACTGAAGGACTATTGAGAAGAGAAGGGGCACACTTCCTGGGGTGGGATAGGCATGTGGGGAATGAGGGATTGTAGGTTGTTAGTTGAGTTGGCACTTGAGACAGAGTCTTTTCTGTTGTCTATGAGCCTTTAGCCTGGTTAGGAATCCCTTAACCCGGGTGGTGTTTAGTCCCAACTCGGGGGTGACTCATTGTTGAGAGCGATGAATAGTGTAGTCTAAGGCTGGGAGGTTTGTGGAAGGTCTACACGTAGTTGGTGAAATTCTTACCAATATAAGTGCCAATTGTGTGATAAATTTACATGTTGCATTGTTATTTACGAGCTTATTTTTATGGGTTATCATATGTGTGGTTATAACTGTGTTTATTTTTATGGGTATTTCTTCCATATGTTGCATGTATATGTTTACTATTAATTCAATTTGAATCCATGTATTATAGATGTATTTGTATGTTTACATTTTATATATAATTCTTCTGCAAGAGATCTATGTGTATATATTTTAATTTCATGCAGTTCAAAAATTTTATGTGGCATGGCTCAATTGGATACTGGGTATGTTACAGTATGTTTCGCAGAGAGAACAAAAGAGTTCTTTGGTGTAGCGTGGCCCGACTTGGGTTGTCGAGGATGTTACACTCCAGGTCTAAACAGGTGGGTTCTACAAACCTTTCTCCTTCTTATCGATCTAATGGTGCAATGACTCTATATTCTCCTGATTCAAATGTCATTTTTCTTGTCTTGGAATTGATTATAGTTTGGTTGTCAAATGTTCAATCCAGTCCAAGCAATGTTGGATATGGTGTTTTTCCATCTACTATCTCTACTACTTCAAAGTCTGCCTTAGTGCGTACTCCATCCAAATATACTATCACTCCCATTTGGTAGAACTCTGTGTTGATTTGCTAATTTCAACTAGACAGGTGAATAGCCTAGTGTGAGTTCTCCCATACACTACCATGTCTTCTTGGGTAACACATTTACTTCGGAGCCTAAGTCCAGTATAATATCCCCCATATTGAAATATCCAATGTTGGCATTCAATATGAATTCTCTGCTTGTTCTCCTTCTTGTATAGAGGTGATTGACTATTTTTTGCTCTAACTTCCCTTCTCCCTCTGTATTAAATATTTCTATCATATTTTAAAAAACTTTGATAGATGATGGATCATTCAGTAGCTTAACATAGGATTGCACAAAAGTCTTTATGATACTTACTTTCTCTAAAGGTTGTGCTTCACTAGTGTGGTCCATTGATGAGGGAATCTCATACATTGGTACATTCTGAGTATGTTGCACAGTTGATGTTGACACAACATTCAGCTTCAGAAACTCATGTCTCGCCTCCATGAATGTTTCCTTTTCTTTCTGCACATC
>JASDQU011100399.1:817-16511 GCA_032191745.1 Picea mariana | reverse complement strand
CACTCGTTGGTGTTGCACTGGGTATTTTCTTACTGCGTCAGTTCCTATCTTAGCTCCTCCTCGTGTGACTATGTTGATGTTTCTTCCCTCATCCCTAGCTTCTGCAAAAATCCACTAGACATTATGGTTGTTCTGGTTACTCTTGTCTTGGATCTTCCCCAATAGTGTCAGACAGTATTTTGTGTCATGGTCTGTTGCACGACATTACATACATGTCACGGGTGGAAGTGGACATTCCCTTGTGTAATTCCCTGGATGTTGGAAGTTGGGGCACACTATTGGACCTCTGCCTCTTCCAAAACCTCCTCTACCTCGTCTTCCACCTCTATATCTAGATCGATATCCTCGCGGGGCATTGTATTGAGGTACCTGGTTATACTGCATGGGGTTATACCATGGTTGCGCAGTTTTGTATTACGGTGGTGCAGTTTTATACTGTTGTTGTGCATTTTAATATGGAGCTGGTTCTTGGTTGAATTGAGGTACATCCTACCCTATCATCATTTATGCTTGCACCCTATAATTATCTAAAGTTATTTCTCTCATCAATTCCATTTTCCTACAATCTTTATCATTGTGACCTACTAGCCTGAAAAAGTGCAGTATGAACTCTTAGGTATTGTCTAATACTTCTGCATCATTGGACAATGATATGGATCATTCTCATGTGTCTTATAGATCTCGCACCATGGTCCTCATGTAGGAAAGGGTTTTGGTACTCATGTTTCCATGTATAGCACGAAAGTTGGACATTCATTCTTATGGTGTTCTTTTGTCCTACATGTGGTACACCAAACAACTTCAGATCCTCCTTCAACTCCTCTATTGTTGGATCTGTCTTCTAATACTGGTTCTCTTCCAGTTGTAAGGATGCATGCAAATCCTCTACCTATGTTTGGAACTTTTGTTTTCTTAAGGGGTATTTCAAATGTGGTAATAGTGAGTTCACAAATAAGTGCCTATGTTGCATGTCATTCATTACATACTTCAAATTACACTTCAACTTTTTGAACCTATGATCAATTTCCCAAACAGACTCACCTAGTTTCTGCCTGATTTCAATCATCTCATTCATGTACTGATCTTCTAAGATAGGATTCTAAAATTCATTTATCAGTAGTTTCTTCACATATGCAATAGTCCTTGTTACTCCTAGTGGGATATTTACAGCTATGATCATGTACCAAGTCAGTGTGTGGTCTCTTAGCGTTATAGATAATTGTGCAAGTTTTTTATCCTCACGTGTGATCTTCTTTTCTTCCCATATCTTCTCGTAGATGAATAAGTTCTTTTAAGGGTCCTCAGATGCCTCTCCCCGAAATTCTGGTAACCTGATCGTGGGATCATGTCCTTCCATCCTGAACTGTGTTGAGCTACTACCTCCACGCGGTGTAGATATTTTATTGTTACTTCCTGAACTGACTCCTCCAGTTGTTGCTCCTTGTTTAGATGTGTTTCCTATTGTCTTTATTCCACTAAAATTTGGCTTTCAAAATGGTGGTGTTCTTTCTGGTGTACTAGTCGCACATGGGGTTATGGGTTCCACGCTGACATTAATCTGGATTGGAGTTATTCCTTCTGCTCCTACCCTTGGACCTCCTATATTCCTTTCATATCTTGTGCATAGGATTTCCTCAATCTACTGCACAACCCAGAGATCCTCTACCTCTTCCTCATCACTTGCCAAACCCTCTCTATCATTTATGGCTCTCTTCTTATTATTCATTTTATATTGGTAGGGTACTCCACTACGCATCTTTCCATATTTTTCCATTATTTTATTTATCTAATCCTCCTCATCATGATTGGGTCTATGGATTCCTCCTTCTTTCCCTTATCCATCTCTTCCTTCATTTCTCCACCTCTTGTTAGTGCTTCCCCCCTTCCCCCATGCACATAGGGAAGTTTAGTTGTATAATTCCATAGTCCTCACACCGTTGTTATAGAGTCAAATCTTCATTGAAGTATACAATGATATGATATACCTACCTCTGGGTCCTTTTATAAACTCTTGCTCTGCTGCACTGTAAGACTCCGTTGTATCTACTACAAACTGGGTGATAAACCCTACAACAATACTGTCTAACCAAAAATCTACTGCGTGCATAAATTTGTTGTTAACTTGTTGTAACTACGCAATATCCAAGGGATTCCACTCTAGATGTATGATTCAATTCATAGGGTGTTTGTCTTTTACTCTCAATAGTCACTCCTGCAACACATGCGGGAAATCACATAAAAATACCTCATATAAGTCGCTAAACACGTATTTATCCAGATATTTTCATGGTGTCATCTTAGTGTTTTTGTTATCCTTCTATGAAAACTCAAGTTCCTTTGTTTTCAACCAAATTTTGACCTCCGCCTTCAATGGATTTAGTGGCCTAAACATTCCTTTGTATATCTTCATTTTCTGCATGCTTCTTTTACGGATCTCGCCCACTCAATCCCATTCAGTTCCAGTTGGCAACATAACCATTTGTTGGTTATAAATCTCCCTATATACTCCTTGGGCTGACCCAAGTTCATATCTGAACAGGTTTCCAACAAAACCCTCTAAAACTATCAGCCCTCCTAGTAAATCAGAAGGAAACACAACACACAGAGTGCACTGTGCAGTCTCACCCGAGATAGCTCTATGGGTGACTGTAAAGATCAAGTGCTTGCAATCTAGGAAGGAGTGGGGATCTGGGGTTATATTTGATATTCTTGAGGCCTTGATATAATTATTCTCTCTATTATTCCTAATATTCATTCATTTGTTAAGTCTATGCATGCATTCTAATAGATCTAACTGAACCGTTCATTCATCCATTCATAATATACCTACTGACATAAGGTAGATATGCAATAAAAAACACACATAACATGGGTTTTACCATGGTTCACCCCCTCCTTGGCTACGTCCACAAATATCTGGCTTCTTAGGCTCTTTTATTTATATTTCTGCAATATATGGCATTGTGTGCACTACATCTCTGATTATACAATCATGAAAAATATTCCACAACCTCTGTGAGGTGGACTAGATCACACCAGGCTCATCAGCCTATGATCTAACCCTCAATATCTAGCTACTTTAATATCCTACAGCTCAACAACTTACAATAGTCGCTCAACTAAAAACATCGAATCATAGCATCAGAACCATTATTCAACAACCATTTCGAACCTCGACCTAGAACTCCTAGGTTCTTATTTATACTAATTTACAAGCTTCTTATCTATTTCAATATCTTACCAAAACCCTAACCCTAACATGGTTAGGTTTTCCTGCCTGCGTGCCTTTCATTCTTTCTTCCATTGCATGCGGATTTCCCTTGCACGTGTTGTTTTTCCTGCCAATTGTCCTTCTCCAAAATTAGGTCTTTCCTTAACAAAATTGGGTATTTCCTCCAAAATAGGCCTACGCCCAACAAAAACCCTAGAACAAATCATCACAAGAATTCATCTTCCCTTGGAATTTAACCCTTCTTCAATTCATCTTCCCTTGGAAATTCACTCATCTTACTTGGCTAGGTAAAATTGATGTGATGCAACTTCCAAATGAGGGGGCGCAACCAAGGGTCGCACCTCTTCCTTAAGGATGTCTGACCTTGGGGTCTTCTTTACTTTACTTTAGGGGCTTATTCTCTTGGCTTTAGGGGCCTTCTCACTTGGCTTTAAGGGCTTCTTCTCTTGCCTTTAGGGGAATATTCACTTGGCTTTAAGGGCTTCTTCTCTTGGTTTTAGGGGCTTCTTCAATTGACTTTAAGGGCTTATTCACTTGGTTTTAGGGCTTCTTCAAGGTTCCTTCAAGGCTCCATTTGTGTACAAATCAAAGTGGGCATGTGGAAACAACGACATGTTATCTCATCCTGTGAGGGCCATGTGTAAAATATACACCATAAGGGGACCACTTTGGAGTTACATACACTTATGTCAAGGCTCCTTTAAAGCTCTTCAAGGCTTCTTCAAGAGGACACATAATCATCACTTTTAGGGGATTCTAGGCTTTGCTTTAGGGTTCGTTCTAAGGTTGACATCAATGAAAACCAATTTTCCAACAAGCCCTAGAGCCAAGTTCCAAAGTTTGTGGTCATCCATAAACCCCCATATTGGTTTGTGGTCTTCCTTAAACCATTGGCTCCATTTAGTAGAAGACATCATCTTTTTCTAGCCATTTGGTTTGTAGTCATCCCAAAACCACTAGATTTAGAGAGCACATTGGAAGTTGTCCACTTTGATATTTCAATTGTCCACTTCGAGGTTTCATCTCTCTTCTTGGACTCACATACACCCCTTCAAATTAAGGGTGGAAATGTTGGAAACATAATCCATTAGGGTTGAACAATTGAAGGAAAGTGAGTGTAACAATCATGGAGAGTCAAAGAGACCTATTGGAATATGAATCCAAAGGTCACATCAATGTATTTATACTTGTATCATACTAATGAATAATATGTAGCTCACACTTATCTCTATTTGCATGTTCTAACATCTATAAATAAAGGTATCATTTCTAGTGTCATTTTTCTCTATATTTTTCTTATGTTTATATTTATCATAATAATTATGCTTTTTCTCTGCATAATACATCTAGTACCTTTTAAGTGGTATCAGAGAAATTTACTCTACAAAATTTTAGAGAAAAAAAAATCAGGCTAGAGACATGTATTATTGGCATCTTTAAATCATAGTGAGTTGTTGTTCAATAGGTAAAATTGTGATTGGGGAGGACTACGCATAGGAAATATAGTCAGATTCATGGGTTACTCAAAAAAAATTATTTCACCTTGTTGGTGTTGATTAATTGGGTTGGTTTTCATTGATTTCAACCCTTGAAGCAAGTCCGATAGAAAATTTTGGTATCCCCAAAGGTGTGGATAAGGAGCCCATCTTTTCTTGAGGAATAAAGTAATGAAGATCAGTGAATTTTTAGGAGAGACTATTCTAGATGGATAGTACATTTCATGTTATTTCCAGTGATATGTGGTACGTCACATAATTTCTCATGGTTGAGGAGATATGGCTTAGTGAAGTTAGAGAACCCTCATGAGTAATCTAGAAGCCCCTAGAAGGTCAAAGAAGTACTCAATTATTCTAGAAGCTCCTAGAAGAAGTTTACTAGTCAAAGTGGTTGTAACTAGGAGTTAATCATGGGTAAAGTTGTTGCAATAAGAAAATAATTAAAAAGAAATCAGTTGCAATAAGAAGTAGTGATATTACTACATATGGTAAAGTGATTGCAAGTGGGTAAAGTAGTTGAAAGTGGGTTAGCCCTAAAAGAGGGAAGTTGGGTAAAATAGTTAGAAGATAACCCCTAAAGGAAGCTACTTGGAGAGTATAAATAAGTGAGCAAGGGTCTCCCATTATCACCTAATTTGAGCACATTGAATATCTATTTTTTGAAATGTTATGGGCAGGTATCATTGAAAATCTATAGTAGTGAGTCTGAAGCAACAACAAAGTTGTAGGCTCGAAGGGTCGAGACTGTGGGTACTGAAATAGGGTTTCACTGAAGATATTCTTAGTTTGTAGTACTAGAAGGACATGAACATCCATGGCCCATAGTGGGACAAAGTGAGGATAACTGCGAGTTTACTGAAGGCAGAGCATGAATTTGTTGCCAAATTTGAAGAAAAGAAAGATTATATCTATCATCAATGACAATTTGTAAAGCTGAGAAGAGGCTACATGAAGGTCTAATTGTGAGAACGTACAACATAGCTAGCTATAGTAACAAAAGGTATTTTATATGATTTTCTTAAGTAGGTCCTTGGTGTATGCTTGGGGTATGGCCATGGGAGATTGATCTTTTTCCCTTAAGGGAATTTTGGTTGTATGGTATATTCTGTATAAGATAGATCTACAGAGATACAATGCTATTGTATTGGTTGTTTTTTGCTGGGACACTTCATTGGCAGTCTTGTTAAGACATATCTTATGGTATGTGGAGTATGGTTGAGGGTTTACGATTGAGACATATTGTTATCAGTACATTTTGTGATTGCATAACAGTGAGGGTTTGATGTATGATTAATGTAAGGATTTCTTATATCACACAAGATCAATGAGACATATGTATGAACCTAGTACATGATTGTGTTGTATCTACTTGGATATTGGATGAGTACTTTTTTCTATCATATCAGCCAGTTTTTTAGCAGATACAAAGAGATCAGATAGTGACTGAGACTGAGACAGTGATGTAGACAGAGTGATAGAGACAATATTGGTGATACTAGAAGAGCAGTATGCTAGTCCATGAGTTGCAGCAAATAGAGGCATGCATAGCCACGAGTTGCAGTACATAAAGGTGTGGACACCTGTGTGTTGCAAAATAGATTAATCATGGATCTACAGGAAAGTTTTGAAGGATATTGGTACAGGTTGTGACAGGATTGACAGTAATAGGTTGTGATAGTGATAGATACAGCTTGTTTGATTCATTGATAGTGACAGGACATCTACATTTGGCATTTATACTTGAGGGCGGTTGGACGGGGCAAGGATAGGTGGTTGTAGCCACCTTCTGGTTGTAGTCAGAGAACATAAAGGTTTGTATCCTCCTCCTGGTTGCAGCCATAGAATTGGGGAGTTGGAGCTTCCCTTAGGTTGTATCCTAAGAATATAGGGAGTTGGAGCCTCATTCCAGTTGGAGCTGGAAAAAAAAGGAAGTTGGTGCTTCCAATGAATGTAATTCTTAAAGACATATAAGAAAAATCATTTTGTAGTTTTCTCCCACATTAGGTTTCCACGTAGAAATATTGGTGTATTGTGTATGTGTATGATTTATCATTGTTCATGGTTTATTTATTTTGCACTTATTGAATGACATTGGTAAAATGATCATAAGGTTAACAACACTTATATACATTGTGGTTAAAAAGGATTAAAAAGCATTATTATTGATTCATCCCCACCCCCCTCTTAGTAATCCAACAATTGGTATCATAGTCAGGTCCTTCAAAAGGTAGCTTAACAACTAGAAGGATATCATGGATTACTCTAATATTGGGATACAGTTTGATGGAGAATATTATGCCTTCTGGAGTAGAGGAATGAAGACAAGCATACAGAAACTAGGATTTGATGTTTGGCAATCAGTAGTAGATGGATACAAAGCAACAATTGCTCCTCCAATAGATAAATATGGAAAGAAACTTTAAGAAACTAATTCAAGAGCTACAGGTGCACTATTGAATGGTCTAACTAAATCAATATACACCAAAGTTATGTATTGTGATTCCGCAAAAGACATATGAGAAAACTTGAAGAAAATATATGAAGGATATTATAAAGTCAAGGAAGTCAAACTTCAAATATTCATAGCAAAGTTAGAACCATTGAAAATGAATGAGGATGAATACATAGCAGTCTATTTCCTATGTATTGATGAAACACTAAACAATATCAAAGGTCTGGGAGACAAGATAAAGGAACAAGTTGTTGTCAAAAAGGTATTGAGATCTCTACCAATGAGATTCGATTCAAGGATTTCAGCACTAGAAGAAAGAGAGGACCTAGCTACACTCACCATGGATGAGTTGCATGGAAAAATATTGGCATAGGCGCAGACCCAGGGTTCAATGCTACAATATCACACTAACAAAACCCTAACTACCAACCCTTTCGGCAATACCTACGAAGAAGATGAAGTCTCACCCGAGGTAGAGGCAGGGGTGGTTGCATGACTCAGGTGTCTGCAACCTTAGTTGGGACACAGATCTATGGTTACAATAATTAATAAAGAACTTACCACCATCAATTCCTTGATATGAAATCAATAACCACTTCATTGACAAAATAGAGCTTCGCAGCATTCACACTTATCTAACATACTTAAGAACTTAGCATCAACAGATAGGTCAGATCTATCATATCAAGCACTCAGCACATTCATATGGATCAGATTTAATATTCTTACACATTATTAGCACAACGCATAAGCAGATTTATCTAATCATCTCTAAGCACTTAGCAATAACATATAAACACATCATAACAAGCACAAAGCATAACAACACAGTATTTACGTGGTTCACCCCCACCCTGGGGCTACGTCCACCAACTCTTCTTATGTATTATCTTCAGTTAATTGGTTACAAGCTCAGATCCATCAAAACCCTACTCTGCATAGGACATAATATCTGCACAACTCGCTAGATCCTTCTTCCTTGTGTTACAGCACACAGTCTTCCACCATCTATTACAAACACTTGCACTTAGCTCTGCAAGTCTCTTACAATCATGCACAAAGCACCTACAAACCCTACTTGCACTCAACACACATCACATAGGTGTCGATATCTTCCTATTAGATGCTTAGATATCTATTTATACATTACAAAATAGGCCTAAGCATGGGTAAAACCCATGGGCCGACATCCCAATCCCATTACATAATCCCAAAAACCCAAAAGGGACCCAAAAGTGGGTCGAGATCCTTTGATCTCTGCTTCGTCTTGTGCTCCTCCTTCGATAGGTTGTCGAAGTCCCAAAATAGGTCAAAATGAGCAATAATCTCCCAAAACTTGGTCAAGGGCCAACATGCCCCTAACACTCACCTGTGACTCGTTCCGGGTCACTCTGGTCTAACTAGTTCTACCTCGAACGCCTCGAGCTTGGCTCGACATGATTCGACCTGTTGTTGTGCTACGACCTCTTGCTTGGTGAACTCCTGGATCATTTCATCATTCACAGGCCCTTCTAGGTGTTGTTCTGCTGCGATGAAAACTCATTCTAGCTATACTCCTCGGCTCTCAACTTCTGTGAATAATTGACCTTCTTTATCATGTAGTGGTTGAAGCCGTTGAGTAACTTCCATCACTCTTCTTTGAATCCTATGGATCTATTGTTGGGTGGTGAGTTTCTTGTTGGCACAGGGGCACAGGGGCAGACCCAGGGTTCAACGCTATAACAACACACCAACAAAACCCTAACTACCAGCCCTTTTGGCAACACCTGTGAAGTAGATGAAGTCTCACCCGAGGTAGAGGCAAGGGTGGTTGCAAGACTCAGGTGTCTACAACCTTATCTGGGACACATATATGTGATTCTAACACTTAATAAAACACTTATCATCGTTAGTTCCTCAATATGCAGTCAATATCCACTTCATTGATAAAACAGAGATTCGCAGCATTCACAATGATCTAACGTATTCAAGCAATTAGCATAGGTAAACTAGATCAGATCTAGTAGATCAAGCACTAAGCATATTCATACATATCAGATCTAACATTATGCACATCATTAACACTAAGCACAATAGATCTATTAATCATCTCAAATCACTTAGAAAATAGCACATCAATGCATCAGATCAAGGCACAAAGTATGAAAACACAAGGTTTACGTGGTTCACCCCCACCCTGGGGCTATGTCCACCAACTCTTCTTATTTATTAGTGTCTTCAATAGGTTACAAGCACAAATCCCTCAAAACCCTTACTCTGCACAGGACAAAAGATCTGTGCAGCTCGCTAGATCCTTCTTCCTTGTGCTACAACACAAAGCCTTCCACAACTTCTTACAATGACTTGCACTTAGCTCTCCAAGTCTCTTACAGTCATGCACAAAGAACTTACAATCCTACTTGCACTTAGCATACATCACATAGATGATGAAAACCTCATCTGTCTACTCAGTCTACTTCTTACATCACCAAGCTACTTATTTATACATTTACAAAATAGACCTAAGCATGGGTAAACCCATGGGCCGACATCCCAATCCCATTACATATTCCCAAAAACCCAAAAGTGGGTTGAGATCTCGTGATCTCCTCTTCGTCTTGCGCTCCTTCTTTGACAGGCTATCAAAGTCCCAAAATAGGTCAACATGACCAAGGATCTCCCAAAACTTGGTCAAGGGCCAACAGACCCCCAACACTCACCTGTGACTCATCCCAAGTCACTCTGGTCTGATCAGTTATTCCTCGAATGCCTCGATCTTGGCTCGAGTTGCTTCAACCTATTTTTGTGATATGGCCTCTTTCTCAGTGAACTCCTGGATCATTGTGTCATTCACAGACCCTTCTAGGCATTGTTCTACTGTGAGGACAACCTGTTCTAACTCTATTCCTCAGCTTTCAACCTCTATGAATAAATGGCATTCTTTATCTTGTACTGGTTGAAGTCATTGAGTAACTTCCATCACTTTGCTCTAGATATTATGGATTTTTTGTTGGGTGATGCGTTTCTCTTGAGTTCTCTTCATTCTTTCCATGAGTGACAGAGCCTTCAACTGCGCCTATAGTGTATCTACGTGTTGTTTAGCTTCCTTGAGCTCTGACTCCAATGTATGTAAATCTAGATTCTTGACAAGCTTCTCATACATTTGGGCACTTTAGGTACTCAGCTACTTGTACTCTAGGGAAAGGGATTTTAATCTATCGACTGCATTGTGGGTAGTTGCTTCCCTTTGGTCTCGTACATCTTGAGGCGTCACGGGCACAGTGCGGAGCTCCAAGTCTGCTATCCACTGTTGGACTTGTTGGATTACCTCTACAATATGTGACACTTGTTGTGGGACTCGTTCTTCGATCTTTACTTCGACAGTTGTCACAGAGCAAAGTGATTTGTGAGCCATTTCCTTCACTTCGAGTTGCTCGATGAGAAACTGTTCCGGGCTTTGTTGTAATTGTGATTTTTATTCATCCCACTTTGCTTGCAGAGCAAGCTTTTCCCATTATACAGTACTAAGCTGCTCTACAAGGTCACCATGTACTTGTGCAAAAGCCTGGATAGTTTGCGTTGTCTCTTATTGATCTCGTCAGAATCGAGCTTCGACTGTGTCAGTGATTCGGTGGAGTTGAGCTGGCTCATCTCCCATTTCTGGTGTGCCTGCTGTCAGAGGTGTAGTGGAGACTATGCAGCTAAACTGTAATGCCTAATTCACTTCTTGGATTTCGTCCTTAATCTGATTGAACACCTCCTCGTGCTTATCTTATTGCTTCTCTGTTATCTCCAACGAAGCGTCATTCAAGGCTACTACAATGAAGTCGAAGTCATCCGGGGTGAGGACAGTCTCAAAATTGGTCCTGGTTTCTTTCACTTTCTTCTTGGATAAAGGCTTCGGTGGGGAAACCTTCCTTTTCTTTGAGGGGTCCTCCTCCTCACCTTTCTTCTGTTCAAATTTTGTGCCATTTATCTATCCACCATCACCTCCCTGCTTAGGTGAGATGGACACATTATTTACTGAGGTATTGTCTATATCCTGAACCTCTTTAGTTTTATTCATCTTGTTGGGTCCAGGTGTATCATGCACAGGTTCTAGACTATCTATATCAGAGTTCTCCGTGGGGTCTGTTGAAATGAGAAGGTCCATAGACCACTCCTTGGTGATTTCTTCCAAGTCATCCTCCGTTAGCTTGTAGTATGATTTTAGTTGTTGTTTGTGCTCATCAGTGCGCGTTGTGATATAGATGAAATGGTGGTCCGTGTTGAATTTCATCAAGGACCTGAACCTGTGGAGTGTGTGTTTGCACCCAATTCGTCACTTGGTGAGCAAATAAAGGATGCTTACATGCCCAGTTGGGCTCTGCTAGGCATGACAGCTGTAAAAGGAAAGGTTAGAGAGAGAAACAACAAAACAATAAACAAAAAAAAAATTAAAACTAACTAAAACTATGAGCATATGGAAAAATGAAAAATAAATATAAATGGACCAATATCACCAATGTATAAGCTGATCTTATTGATGAAATCCAAAGGCACAATGAAGAAAGGGGACTTGGGTCCCTTCTTTCTCCAATGGAAGGCTCTTGAGGGCCTCACTACTTGCTCTCCTTACAATGAAAAGATGAAGATGTGGGTGAAAGAACTCCAAGCTTATCCACTCAAGTGAGAGGTGGAAAGCCTTATGAAATGGTGCTGATTATGTTTATTGCCAAAGAATGAGTCTTTAGCAATCTTAGCAGCATAACAATACATAGAATTCATTGAGAAAGTGATGGTTATTCATGGCTTTTTATAGCCTAGCATTGGGTTATTATGTGACCTCTTTGGAATGTGAAAAGGGGCTCTTTAGGGCACAATTAGGTCTTTGACCAACCCACCATGCGGATTGAGCTCGGATTTGGTGTCAAATCGATTTGGGAGCTGATCCATTAGTGGTTGGGAGGCCGACCAATTTCAATAAATGCGTCGTTTAGCAGGTGCGCGGGTTTTTCGCCCAACAGCCACGCATTGTGTGCGTATGCATGCATTGTACATTGTTGTTACGCGCATATGAGCGTGCACCCAGGTTCTGTAAAGCGCCCTTCAATTTTTTGGTCATTTTATATAGTTTTTGACCCTTTTGCCATGCTGTGGAACTAATCCTATGCCATGAATGACTTCAGTCCTGTTTTGACGATGCAGAGTTCTTGTCGCCATGTGTTGACGAAATTTTAGTGATAACAGATGCCCCCTGATGGATGAGGTTAGGAGCATACGTATAGCCGAAATCCATCAATGTTTATTTTACTGAGAATGGTGTTGTAAGGGAGAGCAAGAGTGGGACCATGTAGAGCAATCCTTTGGAGAAGAAAGGAACCTGTAGATCCCGACCTTCCACAAGGTGCGTAACAATATACAACTGTGTACAAATGAGGCGGGCATGCCCCATGCTCGTATGATGTAACTCTGAAAAAAGATGATGAAAACGTTGGTGTAGTCGACTGCAGCGCCCTCAGGGGCGGAATGATAAAGGTAGAAGACAATATTGCAAAGGAACATACTCTGAACAATAGGCAATGATCGCAATACCAAGCAATGATGATGATGCGAGCAGTGATGGCCCTGCCAAGTTCAGAGGTCTTCGGCAATTGATAATAATAACTGCAATAGTAGCAAAGTAAGACCCACCGCAACATGAGAAAGTGTTGCCGTCGAATGTTATGGGGGTCAACGACATCAGGGAGCCATGGTGTTTCCCCCTGTTCCATCCGATATCTCTCATTGAATGGAAAATGAGAATCAAGATACTGTCGCCCTTCTGGAAAAGTGTGTTGATGTCGACAAAAGCGGGACGCGACTCCCAGAAGCAAAGGGCTTCACAGGATCTACTGTGGTGAGGAAGTGGCAGAGGTACATGGACGAAGTCAAGAAGTGGGAAGACTCTAGACTGCCCTTGGTTGGAGGGTGTATGATGTAAGGCGTGGCCACAACCGTGTGACAAGATCAAGTGTCAAGGGGACGACAAGATCAGGGATAAGTTGTGCCAGAGGCGGGACAAGGTGAACAAATTCAGAGGATAAATAGTAATTGACTCGGGTAGTACTCTAAAGATATAGACGATGCCGGCGAGGGTAAATGAGAAGTAATGCTCCAACCAAGGGTGACATGGGTTGCGTGTGGTCAAAAGGAAAGAAGGTCGCCAACGGTGACGACAAAAGAAAATAACTGAAAATAAAGGCGTTTGTACAATAAATAATGAATAAGGTTAGAAAAATGTACAAATACAGAAACGGGTGGCCCAGTGTGAAATGAGTGCCCCAGGGAGGGCAAAAATTTCTTAGAAAACTGATGAAGGGTGGGGGCCCCATTGGCGAGTTTCTGTATGAGGTAGGTGAAACGAAGATAGGTTCGCAGATGGTCAAACTGATGGTGGATGAAATGGTGGGTTCGCGAGCCTACGGAGGTGCAGGTAAAAAGAACATAACCATAAAGTGATGATCTGGGAGTCTGTATGGGAAGCTAGCAAAATGCAGAGAAGAAGTATGTGGTTGATGCGCAATATGATGAAAGACTACCGGGACTCCCATCCCTAAAGGGTAATGAAGAACATCATGAGTGTCAAAAGTGAAAAAAGGTGCTATGAATGAGACAACTCATGTGGGTGAGAAAGCTACCGGGTGCCAGTACTGAAGATGCAAAAAGGAGAGGTGTGAGTACTGCAGAGCCGGGAATGGGTATCCTAGAGGCCAATATCAGAGGGTGTGACTGGAAATGTAAATGCAATACAGTGGGAGAGACTACATGCCAGTACTGAATATATACCTGAAGGAATGATGTTGAGAGATGATGATCACGTACCTGCACATAGAACAACCAAATACCCAAAGTGAACAATATCTGAAGAGAATCAAAGATATGAACATGTATTAGATAAATGTGACAATGCGCGTGCGTACCTGACCATGATATGAAAAAAGGTGCCCCGGGGGCTCAGGATGAAAAGTGGCCCAGGGATAGTTGTGATGTAGGTGGCGGGATGCTGATCCCGTGGCTAAAGATGGTTCGACAAATGGACGTCGTGGGCTCCCGGAATGATGAGTGGAAGTTTGGCAAAAAGACCTATATATCGCTGTAGGGCCCACATTGCCACCTCATTTGTACCTGCTGCTACAGTGAGTTTTCAAGCAGATTCAGAAGATATTGGGTGAGTTACGGGGTAAATCCTCAGATACGTCGTCTAAAAACCATGGAGGTGTAGGGAGTGCCTCGGGCTCGGGAGAAACGACATGATGATCTGTCGGTGGAAAAGTAAGGTCAATAATTGCCTCTGCGGGTCGGTGTAGCAGGGCCAACTGACATTGCCTATATTCGATGATCATAGGACATTGGTAAGTAAAATGAGCCAATGAATCGCAAAGAGAGCATGGGCATCTCATGCGTTCATTGATTGAAGTGGTGACATAGCAAATGTCAGTGATAGTTGAAGAGGACGTAGCAGGGCGCGTGTTGTTCTGAAAGTCTTGGCTTATGATATCTAATGCCTGTTGGAAACGAGGCAGTGCTGGACAATGATGGGTGTAATGGCCATACTCAGAACAGATGGCACAGGTGAATTTGGTCCTCAACCCTTTACTACTGGAGGGTTGAGTGGCAGCAGTAGTAATGGGTGGTGTGGGAGTTGGATTGGGGGGAATCAAATTCCGTAACTCCAGTAATGATGGGTAGTTGTTGGTTTGGTGACCTTCTTTGTCACACAACACGCAAGGTGGTGAGATGCACAGAGGAAGTGGAGTTGTGGGCTCCTTCTTCTTTATCCTGCCCCCAACGATAGCAGGGGGGGTAGGGAGTATGGGGGTGGTGGAGGTAGTGGGGGTGAGGATAGGAATCATCATGGGGAATCCTTCCTGTGGGCGAGGGACCATCTTAGGTGGATGTAAGTACCACATTGGGATTGCTAGTACCATATTGGGTAGTGTGAGTGTTGCGGCGACCTGGAAAGCTTCTATACCAGGTGGAGGGTAAAAGAAGGGAATTTGAGTGAGGGGTCGAGGAACTGTCTCCCAAATGGGACTAGGCCCTTGAGGGGGTGTGGATTCATGGACTGGAGGGGTCGACGAATGCGCAGGAGGCTCCGGTGGAAGAGGTGCTGCGACTGTTGAGATGTCAGGAATGACTGAAGCCTCCTGAGGAGGACGAGCATCCTCCTTGTGAGTTTCATTAGAAGATATGACGCATACTTGACTAGGGGTAAGGAGTGCTGGTGCTCCATGGTATGTCCCTAACAAGGATGGGTCTTTGAAAATCCCAGGACCCATCTCGACGAGTGGATAAACGTCTTTGTTGGTGTGAATGAGAGGAAGAATGTTATTGAGACTGGCAGATGGGTTTGGCTCGTAATCCGTGACTTGGTCAATGGTTACAATCTTCCCATTGTGTGGGAACATGATTGTCCTAAAGACTGATGATGCCACTGCCTTCATAGCATACATGTAGCTATGACCGAGCAAGATATTGTAATCGAGCTGAGCGTCGATAACTTCGATGTCAATG
>JASDQU011100398.1:43573-54822 GCA_032191745.1 Picea mariana | reverse complement strand
TAGTGGTTGTATATTTGTTTTATTACAACAAAAATAAGTCATTGAAAAAACAAAATGGCTTAAAGGCCTTAGTGAGCTTTAAGCACATAGAATAGATTCCAACTTAGACAATTTCAATATCTCGTGATTTCATGTATCCCAATGAAATGATTTTGTTTCTCCAATGAAAGGATATTAGTGCCTTTGTCTATTGGGTTGTGGAGTTATAAAATTTAAAGAGCTAGTTGAGCTACTTCCTTGGGGGTGTAAGCCCTTTTACTCCCCAAAGAAAGATAAACTAGCTAGGAAAATCCCTAGGAGGGTGTAAACCCTTTTACTCCTCCTAGTATTGCTTTATGCAACAACTTATTTCAAGAAAAAATGATGGGATTAGTGGGGTTGTATGCCCTTACACTCCCAAAAATATTAGAAAATTAAACTTTCAACCAAGAAAAGAAGCAATAAAAAGAGAGATTCCTTACCTAGTCCAAGCATTAACAAGATAAACTCCCTTTGACCAAGAAAATTCACCATAAAGAAAGAAATAAGCCTCCAAAAGAGATAGTGCATCATCATCCATCCAATAGCCAAAGATAAACCATTAGAAGAGCAAGTGACAAGAGATATATGAAAAATTTCCCAAGTAGGGCATAAATTTCAGCGAAGGAATCTCTCTCACGAAGGAGAGTTATATTGAAAATGAGATACAAATGATCTCTATTTATACAAAATGTTCTAAACATAGTTTGTCCACTTAAGTTAGGGTAAATACAAAATAAGGGGACACCAACCCTTATTTTTCCCCTTTACAAAAATAGTATTAAATAATTCATAATTTGCACATAGAGAAACCCTAAGAGGAAAGATGTCACTCCTTTAGGTGTAACACACTTGTCCCTCAACAGATATTCTTCTCCACAACCCCAACATTTCAAGGGTTCTCTCTTTATGTTATTAGTCTTGCCTGGGGCTGCTCCAAAGGGTTTATTACCACTCTGAGATGGGAAATTCTGTTGATATACACTTTTAGTAGGAAGGATCAACTTAGAACTTTTCCCATAGTTCTTAAATCTTGAGGGTTTAAACCCCTTCTTCCTAAATCCCGAATTAATTTTCTTCCTATAGTCCTCATGAGGTTTTGTCTTATTCTTGAATTTCTCATAGCAATACCTTTCCTTTCAAATAGTATCTTCTAAGGTCTTGGGTTCATCAAATTCAATTATGTCCCGGAAGGACTGAGGCAGTCCACTAATAAATCGTTTCATCTTTACCTTTTCATCCTTTATGTAGGGAACATACCTTATCAACTCAATAAAGTTGTTGATATATTCATCTATTGTGAGTTATCCTAACTTGAGTTCATAAAAATCCTTTGTCTTCACATCAAAGTATTTTTCTGACAGATACTTCTTCTTGAAGTATTTCTCAAATTTTTTCCATGACAAGTCCTTCTCATGGATTCATTTCACATTCCTAAGGTCCTCCCACCAAATGGAGGCCTTTCCATTCAAGTTGAAAATGGATATTTGAGCCTTTAGGTTTTCAGAGTAGTCATGGACTCTAAAGTACTTCTTCAAGTCTAGTAGCCAAACTTCTTCTTCTTCCCCCTTTTTAATTTCTCCATCGAAAGTGGGTGGTTTGGATTTATTAAACTCTTTAGGGCCATGGATCTTGGAATTCTTCCTATTCTTTCTTCTCCTCTAGGAATGTGAATTTTTTTTCTACTAAAAGATTCCTTGGAGTTGTTAGTTTCATCACTACAGCATTCTTTCATTGAGTGTCTTTTGGCTCCATGTTGGGCCTTCTTTGAGGTTCTCCTCCTTGTGTGGACACTTTCAGGACCATACTTTTGTATCTCAGGTGGACTTTGGGTTTTCTTAGTATGATTTATATCCACATGACTGGATGTTGATCCATGTTGCAACTGTCTTTGTATATCTGATAGGATTTATAGTAGGACTGCGTTAATTTTAGTTTGTTTTTCCTTTTCTTTTATAAACCTTTTAGTGGTATCCTTACAACTCTGTAATTCCTCTATTGGCCCTTGACCAAGTTTTGGAGATCCTTGGTCATTTTTGACCTATTTTGGGACTTCGACAGGCTGGTCGAAGGCGAAGCGCAAGTCGAAGCAGAGATCGTGGGATCTCGGCCCCTTTTTAGGGAAGTTTTTGGGATTAGGTTTTATGTAACGGGTATGGGATGTCAGTCCATGGGTTTTACCCATGTTTAGGCCCATTTTGTAATGTATAAATAGATATCTAAGCGATGTAGGAAGAGGCTAGTGTGCTAAGTGCGAATAGTTTTGGATGCTTTGTGCATGCTATGTGTTAAAAACTTGCAAAGCTAAGTGCAAGTGATTGTAAGAAACTTGTGTATAGACAGTAAGAAGGCTTTGTGCTTAAACCTAGCTTGGGGAAGGAGGATTTGAAGAGGTGTGCACAGATCTCCTGTCCTATGCGGAGTGGGTTCTGAGGCTTTGTGCATGTAATGAGATTGACAGAAGATAATAAAGAAGACGAAGAGTTGGTGGACGTAGCCCCACATTGGGGTGAACCACGTATATCCCGTGTTATGGTTGCTTTGTCTATTATGTTGTATGTTAGTGATGTGATTTATGCTTAGTGTCGATATATTTATGTATGATGCATTTGGTATAATATCTCAATGCTTGGTAAGGTGAATGAATGTTAAATCTGATCTATCTCTCCATGCTAAGTGCTTGAATGTGTTAGATCTTGTTGAATATTGTGTTTCTCTAGAATTAGGGTTTGGATCTATGATGTGAATAAAGGTTAAATACTGATGAATTTTAATTGTTAAGTTCTTTGTTAGAGTGGTGTGATCATAGATCTATGTCCCAGCTAGGTTGCAGACATTTGAGTCCTGCAACCACCCCTACCTCTACCTTGGGTGAGACTTCATCTACTTCACAGGTGTTGCCGAAAGGGCCAATAGTTAGGGTTTTGTTGGTGCGTTGTTGAAGCATTGAACCCTTGGTCTTCCCCTGTGCCAACATCCTCCATGAGGATTCTTATGGTTTCAGCTAAATCTGGAGGGGTTTCCACTTCCCTTGTCTCGTCATATTCCTCTTTTCTATTCTAGGATCTTTCCCCCAAATCATGGTGTGTCACCATCCTTTACGTTGTATTTTTCCTGTTGTTCATTGACTTCTTGAGTGATGATAAAACATTTTCTTTTAGTTAATTATCTACTAGTTTATGAACAACACACAGCTCGGATGTTTCCAAACATATAACAACAACATAAATTCTCATTCCTCTCTTCAACAATGTTTTAGATAAGTTTCTTATGAATGGGGTAAGATAGGGTGTTACCCCTTAAAAGTTCTCTAATAAGATTTTTATGCGATCCGTTCATGAGCCCAAGTAGGCCAAGTGTTGTTGCCCACTTTGATACCACTTTGTAACACACCCAACCCCTAAATTACCTTTTTAAGGAATGGGGCATCAAAATTTGACTTTCTCAATCATCTTGAATCCTCTTCTCGAGACCTCCATCAACTTTTTCTTGGCAAGAGCTTCCCAACGACTGCTACCATGCTCAAATACGAGTTCCGGATTGTAGTTATGGCCTTTCAAGGTTCTTTAATCCTTCATTAACTAGAGTCCCTTAAAACCACGTGACACCCACGTGGTTCCCCATCACCCGACATGACACATCCTCATAAGTCTACTAGGTTAATAAACCACTAACATAGTGAAATCCTAGTCTTTACCGAAATCTCCAAGGTACTTGGATTCATTAATATTAATTAACACCTAAGTATTCAGACTTCGGAGAAATTCCTCCTCATGCACTCATGAACCCAAATATCCCAAATGTCGGAGTCCTAGAGAGGGTCCCTTTTTATTTAATTTATTATGTTTAAATTGTCTGATATCCCGCAGGAGAGGGAAAGTAAATCTGGGGCTTAGACCTATTTCGACTCATCCAATCACACCTCTCCAAACCTTTGGAGTTCTGAATTCCTGAACTCTCAAAGGGTCCACACTTACATGTGGTGACGCATTAAACGTATAGGCATTGATAGGTGGATCTTGACCTTCAGTCGAATTAACCCTAGTGTCCCAGCATCCCAAATTTCCCGAAGTCCTGAACTCGCAGTGGTTCCAAATACTCCACCAACTTTTAGGCTAAGCGAGCATGCGCCAGGGGAATGACACTCACCAAGGTTAGAGCTGATACGTGACCCCATCAATGGGTGACACATGTCACATTCTAATGGGCCCATAGGGTCTGTAAAAAGAATGAGTCAAGGTGACACATGGCATGTCGAACATGGGTCCACATCACCCTGGGTGATGTCAGCATGCCATGTCACTCCAGATTGAAAGAATTCCAATAACCCTTATATCCAACGGTCAAGATGTGACCACGTATATCCATAGATATATAGCCTTAGTTTCTTCGCAACTTTGGCATTCAGGGGATACGTTGTGTAATTTACTCTTTACTCCCAGAGTGGTCATTGTCAGGTTGACCACGTTGTAGATCCAATGGTCAAGGAAGATATCAAAGCATCCCCGGATCTATGTTCCTCACCACTTCGTGAGTTTGAAGTTCGGAGGTTCCTTCCACTTAACAATCATTTTCATCTAGAGGGGTCAACACCAGAATGACCACGACGTAGATCCAATGGTCATGGAAGATCCTGAATGTCCTCAGATCAACGATCCTCACCTCTTCACAAGTTTGAAGTTTGGGGGTTCCACTCGCTTACTACCCCCTTTCTCCCAGATTGGTCAACTCATAATTGCCTACAATGTATATCCAACGGTCAGGGAATATCCCTAAGAGTCCCCAGATATAAGGTTCTCATCACTTTGCGAGTTCATCATTTGGGGGTTCCACCCACTTAACACTCCCTTTATCCCGAAGTGGTCAATGCCATATTGATCACAACGTTGATCAAACATCCAAGGAGACCCCAAGTATCCTAAGATCCACGACGTGTGTTACTTCATGATCAATAAGTGGGTTTGGTTTTAACTATGGGACAAACCCCAAGATCACGATTAAGGAAATAGCCAAATGTTGGTCAGTCTCACTGGTACCAACAGGTTTCCTTTGATTGGTTTCAAAGGTTGTAAATTCATAATGTCCCAAATCTCTAGACTCTTGGAGTTCTGAAGCCACAATAGCTTAGCTCCTTTCAGACCTAGCAAAGGGTTCCAAGGTCCTGGCCATATGGGGTTCCCTGGTGAGTTTCGGGGCTGCACGCTCAAATATTAGTCGTTATTTGGTTAGGACCATGGACATGAGCCCTTGGTCACACAGATGAATGGTTTGAAGGAGGTGCCTTCCATTCATATAACTTAATTTCTAAAATAGGGAAAGGTATTTCTTGACCAATACAGGAACCATAAACTTATTCATAAATTCATTTGAAGACCCACGTCTCATAGCTCTCCAACTGCTAAGCTAAGGCAAACAAAAACCATTCAAATGCAAGGGTTCACAGAAAAACTATAAGAATTTCTACATTAATCATACAATACAAATTTTAGTCATAGACATAAACATTCAACCATCATTTCAATTCTAGTACACAGGATATAATAATACTTATCAAGAAACCCAATAGTGAAGCAACTGCTGATAGGGGTTCCCATTTCCACCCAACCATAGGAACAAAAAAACTTGAATGGATTTACTTTCCACCACCCCCTAGCTAGATCATGATGTTCTAAAGAGACTCTTCCTTCTCATTCGACAAAAACTAGGACAAAGATCACTCTCCTCTTCCCACAAGAATTTGGCATATCGTTTCTCTCTCTACCAAGAAAGGGGGTCTGCGATGAGTGCTTCCTCATTCACTCATATTCTTGCAACCCTGTTTATTTCCTTAGATTGAAGACGCTGCCCAGTGAATTCTTCTACCCATAACAACTAATTTTTCAATTTCTTTTGAACTAGAGAGCTATACACGCTCTCCCTCCTTAGAGAATGGTCTATAGACTCATCTCTTCACAATCCTCTCTTCCCATAAATTCCCTTCTTTTATTTTCTTCCTCAACAATATTATGTGGGTCTGAATCCCTAGTTCATGGTCAGGTCAGGAAGTCTTTCAGATGGGTACTCTGCCTATCTCCTCATTAAATCTCGAGGAGGACTTCCCAACTACCAACCTAATTGGTAACTTATTTATGGTTCATAGGACTATTCTGGGTCTAAGTAATTTAAATCTAGTAAGGTACTGGTTTGGTGGGGGGTCATCTCAACCATTGTTGGTTCCCCTCACCATCTCTCTCATAGCATCATGATCTACCTTGGCAAACCCTTTCAAGATTTATGCAACACTATCCATTTTTATTTAATAAAATAAATACATACATTACCTTTTATAATAAAAAGGTTCATTAATTCCAACATCCACACATATTCAGTCTTCCCATAGTCATTTGACAAGTTATAGTTATATTTACAAGATGGGGGAAACAAGGGTATTACATTAGGGTAACCTTTAGGCCTTTTTTTGCAAGTTGTTGAGATTAGAGAAGGGATATTGGGATTAAAAAATCCATATTCCAAGGCACTAGGTCCTCTCTCTACTAAGTCAAGTCATCGATCCTCATCAAAGTGCCAAGTGTCACATCACCACCACATCCTAGCCCATGTGTGACGTCAAGCTCCAATAAGGTGACATTTTTCCTCTTTCAAGCAAATCGTTTGGCATATAGGGGCTGGGTAAGATCCTCCAAGGTGTCCTCTAGGCCTCCAAAGGAATGTCTCCATGATGAGACATGTGGGCCCTTGGAATCCAACTTGTGGGATTCAAACCCCATGGAATACCAAGCTAGGCATGTTCCTCCAAAATTGTCTACCAGTTGGGTCTTGCAAAGACAAATGGATATGTCCTCTAATGATATCAACTCAAAGCATCATGTTGAGTAGATAAAATAAATAAAATATCCATCTGATCAAGTACAACCAAACCACCTCATCAAAATAAACTAATTCTCAAAGACCCTATGAAATTTTCCAACTTTAGGTATGGGAGGGTTGACAAAACAACCTATTGGGTGAATCGTTCCTCAATTTTAGGGGTGTTTCCCCATGGGACCTCCCTCTAAGTCATGTGGATGAGGTGTCATGGATGGCGGGAAGAATTTTGAGCATGTGGTTCATGATATACAAGTGGGTGTAGTATCTCACTTGTGGGTGCCTTTGTAGAGGGTATGTTGTAGCTCCGTTTTCAATGCATCCTTTTTCCAAGCCCATTCATTGTCATTAATTAATTAAGGTCCAAACACTGGGTACTCCCTAGCATGAATCGATTATCTTGGGGGGAAGTACCAACATGTCTCTTGAAGGGAGAAGTACACATAGTTCCATGGGGGTATATTCTATCTTGTAACCCACTTTGTGTAAATCCCTCAATCAAGTGGGACATTTATGTTATGTGTTTTATTTTGCATGTATTTTATTTTTTAGGAGAAACTTTTCATTGCTCTCAAGATCTCTTTGGGTGAGCATCTGGAAGATTCATAATTGAGATTTTTTATTTTTCCAAATACAATACTTTGGTCCTTTAGCCCCTTCTTCCCATGAAATGAGGGACAACCCCTTGTTGGGTCAGTACACCTGAAAACCCCAAAAGGTGAGGAGATAAGGGGATGAAGTTTGGAAAGTGAAAAGTATGGTCGAGAATGGAAAGATGAACTGTCAAAAAGGACCTCCCAGTAGAATACCTATCCCTAAGGGTAACCCACTTAGTAGGGCACAATGACAACCACCAAAGTGAAATAGGGAAAAGAGCATAATGTCCAAGAAAATGTCAGACAATAAAAAGCAGTAATAGATGCAACAAACTCAAATGCCTCAAATATTGAAATAAAACTCACCATAATACCTGACTTCTACCTCATGGAGAAAGACCCAATGTATTTCAGAGGCCAGATGATGTGGTGGATACCGATGTGACAATCCTGGAGTTGTAGTGGTGAGTTGGGTCTATGTCTGTGCAAGTGGACATTGTTGGCCATGATATCTCTCAGTACTCCATATCTGCAACCTGATGGCCTTGAGACTTCATCTCCTTAGTTATCCCTAGGAGTTGGGGATAACATCTAGCTCCTACTTAAGGACATGTTCTCACCATAGAGTGCATGAGAACCACAACATCTCTTGGTGGACCTGTTCCTACATTGAAAGATCACACGGTAAAATATAGGGTGGTTCTATCACCCTTCATTCATATACATCAAACTAAAAAAAATGAAACTGATCTAGAAAATAAAATTTTAGCATTTTGTTTTTCAAAAACATCTAAACTAAACATGAAATAAATATGAAATTAGAGAAAAATGAAATATGAAATGCATCTAAACTATCATGAGAAACCAATATGCAAATGCAGGAAACAAAAATGACCTACCTACTTACCTGGGGCCTTGGGGCCCTGAAGATCGGGTGATAGGTTATGTCAGGTGAAGTCATACAATGAGTGAAACCAATTGATCATCTCATCAAAGCATCTCCCCCTGTGCTTAATTATTCAAAACAACAAAGATAATTCAAGCACATAATGATCATGAGCATAAATCAATATATAATCAATCGTCAAATGAAACTCATGGAGATGGGTGGGAGGGAGAACATCATTTTGGAAAGAGGACCATCATCTTGATCATCTGTTGGCATGTTTTTATAGGAAGAGTGTGCTTTTCATTGATGGCAAGAACAACAACGATGATGGAAAACAGGAAAAACATAAGCTCAGGAGGAGAAGCAAATAGTATGAAGAGATGAAATCTCAGAATGGAAATCCCAGTACAGAAACATGATTAGGATCAAATCCTTGATCATGGATCTGATTCGAGAGTCTTCATGACTGTTGGATTGAATTAAATGGAAGGATAGGATAAGCAAAGATGGAGAGTTGTTGGATTTAATCCAAGGAAAAGCTTCATCACAGATAGATCGATTCGTTGATCTAATCTCTTTATCAAATGAAAATCATTCATTCGGTGCTAAATATGTGAGGAGGTTACGCTATGGAAAAATCTCACTTCAAGATTTTTTTGTTTGAGATTTAAAATACCCGAAGCCCGGAGAGCCGGAGAGCCGAAACAAATTCTCAACTGTCGGCTCATCCAAAGTAAATCTCAATCATCAGATCATCTGAAGAATATATCAAGCATCAGATCATCTAAAGTGAATCTGGGTCATCTGATCCAAAGCATCAATTTGAGTTTTGAAATTCTCGAAGCCCGGAGACCTGGAGAGCCGAAATAAATCCTCGACCGTCGGATCATCCGAAGTAAATTTCATCTATCAGATCATTCTAAAGTGGAATGACAAGATAAGTTAGAATAAGGGTGTGCTAATCTCAGTGGCTGATAATCAGACACTTAGATCTACGGTCGATAGGGCATATCAGACCCCCGTGACCTTTCTTCCTTTAACCATGGGGGGGGGATCTGATTTGGTGGAATTTTCCATGTGGGACCCTCATATGTGTCACCTTCCTGTCAAATTAGACCCTCCTCACTCATTACCACTTACCACCTAACCCCCCCTCTGAGTAAACCACCAAACCACTCATACATACCACCTTCGTGCTCCGATGTCACACTCCACTACCACGCTCTGCCTCCACACTCCACTACACTGCCTACACGTCTCACCCATGTTAGCAAACCACCTCAACAAGTACATGTGGCAGACCACGTCATCAAGGACATGTGGTAGACCAAGTCAACAAGGACACATGGAAATAATGCACATATGAGAGGAAGTAAAGTTTGAGACTTGAGATTTCAGAAGTTCAAAGACCTGAAGGAGATCTCGACCGTTGATCGAGAAATGGCCCACAGAACCGTTGATCTAGTTGAAAGCTCAAATTCCTGAAGTAGAGGCAGAGCCATCGATTGAGATGGATAGGTGTCCGCAGATCATCGACTCCGGAAGATTGTTGTACAGAGAAAAGTAGGGTTTGAGATTTGAAAATCCTAGAGTCTGGATCATGAAGTAAATTAGAGCCATTGATTTAGGAAGGTTAGATATGATCCACAAAACTTGAAAGGACATATCCAAACTGTTAGTTCAGGAGCACCATCAAGATCGTGAGATCGATGGTCCCATCACATTGTGGTGTTAGCACATTCTTGGATCTTAAGTTTTCTTAAGCGAGCCACAATCAAAACCATGGTATCACCAAAGGCATATGTGGATCTTTGTAGTGAATTACGTGGTGAAAAGTGGATTTCTGTCAAACCACCTTTGGTTGTGCCCAAAATCACGTGGTCACATGAGAGCATCGCCCAAGGTCACATTAGCAGAAGATTGGGGAAGGATCTAGCACCGCTAAGCTCCACATCGGAGGTTATGCATTGAAAATTCAAAAAGCATCTGTGGGTATAATCCAACGACACTAATAAAACCGAATCTGATAGAATGGTTGTTGTTTCATCTCGTGATTTCTTAATTAGTTACGATTCAGTTACACTAACTAAATCATTGTTCCTGAGCGGTTGAATCATTGTTCTTGAGCGTTGGAATCATGATTCCTGAGCATTTCTTTGAGATTCCAGACTTGAGCGTTGGATATGCGGAGTGTAACGTATGATGAGAGCAAGGATAAAAGAAAAATGTCGTGATAGAGAGATGTTGTTTCTCTATAAAAAGTAGTCGAACTGTAAGCAATGTAGTTTTACAGCATGAACTAAGGGAGAAAATGCAGAGATGAAGAGCATAAGCTAGACAGAGAAGAAATGGTGAAAACAATAGACTGTACGAGAACTTAAGCGCAAGAATATGTGAGCAGGAAGACACTAATGTAGGAAAAGAATATCAATGTAGCAGAATAGTGATGAGACTAGTAAGCCATTGATAAATACTATATCACTATAATAAATTTCAGCAAGCAAAGATTTATATCTCAGGGTGGTAGGGTGGTGCTAGGGAGGACTATTGTCCTCATAGTTTCAAGTGGGTTCTTGAACACATGGATTTGTATCTTCCATCTGGTTGCAACCAGAAAAACCAAGGTGGTAGGGTGGTGCAAGGGAGAACCATTGTTCTCTACTATACAGGTTGGTGCCTGTGTGACTGGAAGTTAGTGCTTCCATCCAGTTGGTGTTTGAACATTTAGGAAGTTGGTGCTTCCTTCTAGTGGGTGCTAGAGAAACCATAGGGTTGGCGATCTCTACAAGTTGCAGCTTGTTAAAGAAGAGGTTGTAGCCTCATTTTGAGTTGGTGCTCAAAGGTTGATGATGTACATAAACTAAAAGACTACCTATCATTCT
>JASDQU011100397.1:30782-41520 GCA_032191745.1 Picea mariana | reverse complement strand
TAATGCCTGCATTAAGGAGTTCCTAGACCATTTTCTCAATTTCATTTTTTTGTGAGAAGGGGTGGCGATATGGATGGATATTGGGGGGAAGGATTTCGGGTACAAGGGGAATGGAATGATCATGAATATCGTGGGAAGGAGGGAGTCCTTGGGGAGTAGAAAATACAATTTCATGTTTAGAAAGGAGGGCTTGGAGGTCATGCAGTACCGGGTGTGTCTCCGTTGCTTATATGGCATGGAGTTGGGCAATGACACCATAATGACCTTTTTTGAGCAGCTTTTCCATGCAATGTGAACTAATGACCTCAAGTGAACCAGCAGTGATGCCTTGGAATTTATATTGGTGGCCTTCTTGGTCGAATTTCATGGTTAATTCCTTAAAATCCATGAGAATGGGAGCCAAAGTTCTTAGCCAGTCTGCACCCAACACAATGTCACAACCACCCATGTCGATAGAAAACATATGATATTTGAGGTGGTATTCACCGATTTGGAGACACAAATTTTCACAGAGCCCTCCACATTTCATGGAACCACCATTGGCAATCATGATTTGGAAATTGTTGACAGCATGGATGTAGCAATGAGTTTCTTGGTCAATGCGGCGATGAATAAAATTGTGGGTGCTTCCACTATCAACCAAAATGATGACCTTCTGATGCTTGATGTAACTGATTAACTTGAGGGTTTGGGGAGTGAAGAATCTAATGAGAGCATTGAGGGAAATGGCGATTTCTACCTTGGGAGGGTCTAAGGGAGGGGTTATGTCAGTGATTTTAGGTGACTCAGACACAAGGGGAGTTTCAACATCCTCTTCCGAAATATCCTCAGAGATGGCCATAAAAAGATTTTTCCCCTTACACTTGTGGCCCGGGAAATATTTGTCATCGTAATTATAACAAAGGCCTTTTATTTGACGTTCAACCATTTCATCCCTAGTCAATTTTTGGATCTTTAATGGGGCAGAGGGAGTAGTGGGATTTATGGGTTTAGGGTGAGGGATAAAATAAGGTTTACGGTTTTGAGAGGATACAACTTGTTGTGCTTATTTATCTCTTTTAGTAGCCTCCACCCAACTCGAAGGTTGAGAAATGAGGACATGGGCCTGAATCTCCTCCTTGAGGCCATTGATAAAACACTCTTTAAAGAAAGCATCAGTCATTCCCTATGTTCGAAAAGCTAGGCGCTTAAATGCAGCTATGAAGTCTGACATCGGCTACGACTTGTTCAAACTCTTTGTTCATCTTATTTCGTACATCCCTTTCCATGGTCATCATCTGGTCTTGCAACTTCCTTACCAATATATTTTTTTGTTTCAGCTGATCCACTAGATTTTCTACTAAACATTGATTGGACGTGGCAAAGGTACCTAATGAGCCTACCATTTCCCTAGCGAATTATGTATAATCTAGACCATTTCCATCATAAAACATTCCTTTCCTTTTTAATTTTGTACCATATTTTTGATGCATTTATCTTGTAACTATGGTCTTTCTTTTCTTACTGAAAAATAAGTTTGAAGGAGGCATTTCTTCAGCTAAAATTAGAGTAAGGTCCTCTATAAATATAACTTTGGCATTGGGATTTCCTTGAATCGACTGTAAAGGTGTTAATGACATAATGGGGCTACCTATCTCTGTCGATGGATGTTTCTTTGTTGTGTTGGTATCCGATTTATATGGTGTAGACAACGATGTATCCTGTCCCTTTTTTTGAAAAGCTTCAAGCTAAGATTTTGTTTGAGTGCATGGTGGGTTTGGTAATGAAGTCTCCACTCCCTGCATTGAGACTTTGTTATTCTTCAGATTTTCCTCAGTACTTTGTTGGTCAGAACTTCCTGCCTCTAAGCCCTGAGGCATATCTTCCTTTGTATACAAATGTGTTATTGGCTCCCCCTATAATACATTTGGAGAAATATTATTTCTATGCTTCTGAAAATTATAGAAACTAGATAATTGATCGGGAGATTGAGTTCAGACTATGCTCCATACTTCCTCATATGACCTGACTCCCCTGAATACTTCATCCTGAGGGGAAATATCATGCATATACTTCTTTAAATTGTATTGAGTCAGATGATCTTCTACGATCTTATGGGGATCGTGGCATTTAAACTCAATATCAACTAACTTGACGTCTTCTAGAGCCGCAACCTATACTTTCGAATGGTCAAAATCTTGCAACAAAAACATACCAACCTGAAGAGGGAAGTTTGGCCATACCTTTTTCTGGGCCACTTTCAATTCTTTACTAATGCCCCATGTCATGGCCTAATAATCCACCTCTCGGCATACCATTCAATCTGGTAAAAATTTTGGGAGAGCATGGGGGGGAACCAAGCACCCAAAAACCCTGATATAGGAAAAATTTTCCTCAATATACCAGTCTGATACTTTTCCCAAGTTAGCCATGATTCTGTCTGAAATTTTGGGAGGTGGGAAACTGTACATGGAGATATGAATTGGAACCACTACATAATGGCATATTTCATAGAAGAAATGTCTAGCTTTGTCCTCCCACAACTTGGAGTGATAGAAATGGATAGGGTCAGTGTTGGTCAGGTTCCAACTCCAGCTCATCAGAGGGAAAGGAGTGATAAAAAAAATGGAATCCATGATGTATGCCGACATGTATAAAGGAGAAGGTTTTCCTTTGGACTTTTCCAATTGGTACCCTATGCTTTCTTTGGCCAGGTTGTCTGATACCATCTTGGCCCAGTTGAAAGAATATCCCTCGACCACTTCATTCATAATTGGTACCCATTACAGCAGGAAATGAGAGGAGTCCTTTTTCCTGAATATCCTACATAGCATCATAGCCACATAAATCATATGGGTGTCTAACGATGTTGTGGCATATATCCTGTGAGTGTCGACTCTGAATTTCTTAGCATGCCCCGACCATTTCTTGATTAAATCAGTGTAGTGTTTCCCATAATGTGTGCACTCCTGTTGGTCAAAATCCATTATGAATTCAACATTGTAACTGTATTTAAAAATGAGGGATAATTTATACATTACTTTAATATGCGCTAACCGAAAAGACCCAACAACAACCTTCTGTGAATTGAAAATGCTCCTGGTTGAAATGTCGACATTCTCTAGGGCCCAGCCTATCATGTTGTTATACGGCATGAGCCTCGTCCACACAACTATATTTTGTATCTCTGACTCGGCTCTATCCCTAAGTTTAGTCGCATGGGTTTTGGTTACTTCATCACCTGAATCCTCTGGTCAATTTATCATCTCGTGTTGTAGAATATCAAACACCTATGTCCATGATTTCACGGTATCTATGGCTCTCAGTGAGGTGTCTAAGAGAACATCTGTGTTCAGATCTATGCTCTCACCATATTCTTTAGCCATTTTCTACGGTTCCATGATATTAATGAAATCAGAACTATGTTACCTATTACAGGAGAATATGTGAGCTTATTCAGCTGGCTTAAAACTTGTTATTCTATGAGAATGAAAATATAATTCAAAATCCAATATTCTTATTCACCTTAAGCGTATTGATTTATGAATAATTTTACTAACGAAAAAATCATCTACCTTAATGAAGAAATCTTGGCAACGATCTGCAATCTATATTGAAATCATTGCCATTTATTCATAATTAATGCCATAAATATTGGTGGTTCGTGATCGGGAACTTGGATGAAACATGTTTGAAAATTCTCGAATCGCGAACTCGTGAGAAATTAATCATGAGATAATCTTGTTTAAGATATTAATTAATTGTGTTTAACATTGAATGTTTTTAGGTATTCTGGCTTCGGGATTTTAATGAGTAGCTCGAGATAGAATCCTCGAAACCCGAAACTGTGAAATGATTAATTATCGGATAATCGTTTTTAGTTTTAATTAACCCCTTTTAAGTTTGAAATGTTTCAGAAGTTCAGACTTTGGATATTTCAATATGTGAGGGATGATAATCATCCTAACTTACGAAGTACAAACTTATTAACTGTCTTTAACCGATATTAACTTAATTAATTAAGATTTGATATTTCAGTATTTTACCGCTTCGTGGAATTGAAAGTTAGTTCCTTGTTATATTCCCGAAATTCTATTACCCGTACTGATGTGTCGAAGATGACATCATTTTAGATGACATGTCAAGGCTAGGGGGTGCCAAGTGTTAATTAGAATCATGTGAATCTTTAGATGAAAAGCTCAGATAAAGGTGCCACGTGTTGACTCGGGGAAGATTTAAAACATACATGTGTACCATGACTCATGTCTTTCAAAAGTTGGTGAAAAAGTGATAACGGATATATTTGGGTTTCGAGTTTTTAAAGTTGTGACTTGTTGAAACGTCCGAAGCGTGAATCTTCGAAGTGTCCTCTAGCGACTTATCTCTTTAACCATTTGGCAACTGCACAAATCTGAAGATATTTAGGATCATTCGTTTAGATGGAAGACTTCATCAACGACATATATCATGCAAGTCTTATTCTTATTTAACCAGGAATGAAATTTATTTAAAATCAAAAAGTTTATAAATATATATGTTTCAACATGGGCTCCATCTGGGGATCACGTCTCCCTACGAGGCATGGAAGAACAATAGACTAAGTGCCTTCATTAGGTAAATGGAGTCATTGTTGTGTTCCTGGGGAACAAATTTGGGAAAATTATACAGAGAAAAATCAGACTTCAGTCGTGTCTCAGAAAACTTTCAAAACACAATCAATTACTGATCTCAAGTTAGGCTATTAATAAGATTCCTTTTTTTGAAACTGATTCTAGATTTTCTTAAGATAATCAAAAAAAAATTAATTGAACTATCATACTTCGGTTGATTTTGTTCACTTCAAGGAAAAGTGATTTTAATTATTTATTCATGGAATCCTTCGTCGATATAGGATGAAAATATTATGGGAAAGAGAACTAGCTACCAGAGTATGTTTATACATGTACGACAACCTTACAGATATCATAGATATTTCTTCACTACCAACGAGCCTATTCAGTACCCCAATGAATTTATCTACATCTCCCATTGAATTTCCTTTCACCACTTCAAATAGCATTTTTTCATTTTATGAATTTCCTTTCATCATCTCTTTTGGACAAAATTGGGGCAATCGATTTTACGAATTTCCTTTCACCATTTGTCTTGGACTAGATGGGGGCAATCAATTTATGAATTTCCTTTCACCATTTATCTTATATGTTTTATATATTTTTGAAGTGGGGGAAATCAACTTGTATGTGTCATACAGGGATGATATCTGCTTAAGATTTGACAATGAAGGCCTGTCAACAATTTTTTATTGTACTCTGAGCTAGATCTCTCTCGATCTTCAATACATATTTTCCTATAGGGAATATTTTATTTTCCAGTGATTTTCCTTGAGTAGGTTTATCAGTAAAAATATGATAGAAGAGATAAAGTTATCAGGATTAGCCTAGACATACTTTTTTTAAGTTGGAATCAAAAGAACATAAATATTTTCGCCTAGTCTTGTTTTAAAAATATGTTTTTAAGTTTTCAAAGTCAGGGAGAAATCTTTTCTTTCTATGGAGATTTAAGGACAGGTTATGAATATTTAAGGACAGGTCGTGAAAATCAAAATAGATTAAAATCTCAGAGATAGGAAAAGTGAAATAGAACAAGGGATGAGAGGGTTTGGCATAAAAGAATCTCACTTCCACATAGTCCTCTTTTCGATTATCAACTTCTCTTCTTTCTATTTTTATCTCATTTTATTTTTATTTGGAGGTTTTCATATCTATACTTTTCCGATCTTTGATCAGGTGATCGTTTTTACATGAGTAGAATTATGCTAAGATTCGATGAGATTTATTTTAGCATTTTAGATTGAAAAATAAGCATAGAAGTTCATACCTTGGATTTCATTTATATTTGCAACCTAACCAATTATTAATTCATCATCTGTTTGAGAGAAAAAAACTTATTCTGAAAACTAAGAGTTGAATTTTGATATATCCTTATTCCTCATCTGATGATAAATGTCCTGCAAAAAGAAACAATCAGAGAGTTCCGAAAAATAGAAAATATATACAGTACAAACATTTTTTTTTTTCTTTTCGGAGTATTAAATAAAACTAGGTTTATAAAAAGTAAAATTCAGGTATCCTATGAAGGAAAATAAATTTGTGAAAGTAAACAGAAACCAAACCGCTATATACAATGGTACTGTGAAACATTTTTATTGCATGAAATGTTTTAGATAGCACCCATTTATAGGGTTTTCAAAACATTTCCCGTCGAGATTCTCTGGTAGGAATGAATTATTACCCTTTGTAGATGCAATCCTCAACGGTCCGAACCAGAGGTGATCAAACTTATTGTGTTTACCTGGATCTTCTTTCCTGACATCCCATTTCAAAAATAAATCACCAGGAAGAAATTACCTGTCTTTCTCTTTTTTTTCGAAAAAGGATTTCATATTATCTTGGTATTTTTGAAGTCTGACATCGGCTTCGGCCCTATTTTGTTGGAATTTGATTATTTGGTTTATCCTCATCATTACATCATTTGGATCTTCGTTCGCGTCTTGCCACAACTTTATTACTGGAAGAGATAGATTAATAGGGAGGACAATGTCGGTGCCATAAAACATTTGGAAAGGAGACATGCCTATTGATTTCCTAGTGCCGATCTGATTTTCCCATAAGGCGTACTTTAGGTGAACGTGCCAAGCCTTTCTATTATCCCTTAATACTTTCTTTATTATATTCATCAAGATTTTTTTGGATGATTCGGACAACCCATTTCCATAAGGATAATAGGTTGTAGAATGTCCCAACACAATGTTGTATTTTTGACAAAAACTTATCATTTCCATAGATTTGAATGCTTGGGTGTTGTCCATAACTATTTTTCAAGGAAAACCAAATTTGGATAGGATGTTCTCTTCCAAAAAGTTTATAACTACCGAATCTGTGGTATTCTGAGTTGGAATGGCCTCCACCCATTTTGTGAAATAATTGATAGAAGTTAAAATCCACTTATATTGGGCACTTGACTATGGGTGGATTTATCCTATGAATTCTAGGCCCCATTGTTGAAAAGGAGTCTCTGTCTTGACTGGGACCAAAGGTAATTGACATGGGTAAATATCTTTAGCATTGACATCGGTAAATATATTTGGACAATAATATCCAGCTCTTAGAATATTGTAGGTCTTGGCCCTCCAGGCATGATCTCCTCCACACACTCATTTGGGAAATTCATTTATGACATCCTCTGTATCAGATTCAGTTAGACAATGTAGTAAGAAACCTAGAGGATATTTCCAATATAGTTGTCCTTTGATGATACAGTATTTAACTATGTGTAGTTTCAACATTATTTCTTTTGATGGAGTCATATCACTTGGACACTAAAGGGTAAGGAGATATGACATGATATCGCGATACAAGTCATAGGAAGAAAATTTATCCTCGATATGGACTTCAGGTGTTTGATCGTCAAGTTCTCATATGTATGGAACAAGTCCATGTGATTCCAGATGATTTATCCCAAGTTCTCTGAAATTCAACTCTACTAATATCTTCGCCAAACCCTGGACTTTGACCAACTTGGCTAGTTTTACTTCTAGATCGAATTCCTGAATTTTGGCTAACCACCGACCTCTTCTACCATCATTTTCTGGTTGTACCAATATATATTTAAAAGAACTTGTTGGCACATAAGCAATTATTCTGGAGTGCGGTACATATGTCCTGAAAGATTTGAGATCTTTCACCATAGCATAGGCTTTGTTTTCCAGTATATTGTATCTTAATTTGGCATCTCTGAGACTTTTACTAAAAAATGTAATCGACTACTCGAAACCTTCTTCATTCTTTTGGAGAAGTACTGATGTGATAGTATGTTCCGATGCAAAAGAAAAGATCAGGAATTCCTTAGTATAGTGAGGACTAGCTAATACTGGAGCTTCGCTTATAGCTTTCTTAACTTGCTCGAATGATGCTTTAGCTTCAGAATTCCATTTGATTTCATTGTCTTTCTTCAACATATCTGTGATTAATTTGACAATTTCAGCAAAGTTAGGGATAAACCTTCTCAAAAAAATTATTTTACCTAAAAAAGACTAGATTTTTTATTTTATTTTTAGGAATGTTTATTGTGTCAATAGCCTCGATTCGCTTGGGATCAACCTTTATTCCATCTTTCGAAACCATATGACCTAGAAGTATTCCTTCTTGCATAGAAAAATGATTCTTTTTAGGGTTTAGAGACAAACCAAATTTTTTACATTTCTCAAAAGTTTGTTTGAGATGAAATAGATGTTCTGCATCTGAATTCGAGAAGACTGTTAGATCATCTAAGTAAATAACGACAAACTTATCTCTCTCACTGATGAAATCTATATCCATTTCTCTTTGGAAGGTGGACCCTACATTCATCAAACCAAATGACATTTTATCATACATGAAATTTCCCCACGGAGTAGTGAATGAAGTTTTTTCTTTATCATCTTCATGGACAACAATTTGGTTATAACCTAAGAAGCCATCGATCATCGAAATTTGTTTTCTCCAACTAATTTTTCTAGGACATGATCCATTTTTGGCAGTGGGTAGTTATCTTTCAGGGATGACTGGTTTAAATTTCTGAAATCCACACAAAGCCTAATTTCTCCACTTTTCTTTTTCACAGGTACCAGGTTTGCTACTCATTCAGAATACCTAAGTGGGTCAATAATATTTGTGTCGAAAAGCTTCTTGACTTCTCTTTCTATTACAGGTAAGAGGATAGGGTTTATCTGTCTCATCTTTTGTCTAAAAGGTTTGATACCCTGTTTCAAAGGAATCTTATGTTCTATCACAGAGGTATCATAAGTTTTTAAATCATCATAGGAACAGGCAAATACGTCTTTGTATTGTTTAATAAATTTTACATATTTGTTTTTCTCCTGAACTGGAATATATTTAGATAACTTGACCATCTTAGGTTCTTCTTTAGTTCCTATGTCATAGCCTTCAACCTCTTCGGGCTGAGTTTGTAGGGTAGATTTCAAGGGTGTGTCATCTTTGTCAAACAAACTCTCTAAGGGTATCAGTCCTCTATGGATCTGATTGTTCTTAAGTACAAGCATTCAATGATTCATGATCTTATCTTGGAACTTTGTAGGCTCTTCACCTTCTTGGATGATCCAGATAGGATCGTTCTGGTTTTGTTGATCTATATGAGTCTCGGAGAATTCATCGACCATTTCTAGAAATTTTTTAATCTGCTCATCATCTTCAAAGATCTGCCAGTGGTTCACATTATTTGGGATTGAAGGTTTTTGCCTCATTTCTATATGATAATTTAGTTTTAGGATAGTAGGAGGCATAAAAGTCCCAACATCTTTGGCCAAGGAGTCTGCCTGTTGATTTTCCATTCTGGGAATGTTATAAATGTTAAATGACGAGAAGAAATTCTCAATCAGATCCCAGGCACAATTTCTATATGACCTTAGCCTTGGACATTTTTCTTGATATTGTTTCATTATTTGTTTTACAATAAGTTCTGCATCACCATAAAATATTATACTTTCAATTTTTTTTTTCCTGGCAACCTCCAATCCGAAGACCAGAGCTTCGTACTCAAAGACATTATTAGTATAACCGATTTCCCACTATAACCTATATGAAAAGGGAATGACATATTCATATCTAGGTGAAAAAAATAACACTCCCACCCATGCCCCTTCACAGGATGAAGCGTGATCAAAAAAAAAATTCCACACTCCTTCTCTGTTATTTACACTTTTCTGTGTTTTTTCTATTTTTTTGTTTTCCTCTTCTATACAGTCATCAAAATCAGCATCTTATGATAAAATACAATTTCCTAGATCCTGATCGGCATCATAGACTAGATAGTTGTTTGGGTTTTGAGGGTCACTTACAGTATATGCCATTCTAGTCTCTTTGTATAGTCGAGTAAATAGTCCACCAAAAATCAGGATTGCAACGTATGCCATGTCCAGTTGAAGTCATCCACCAAGTTTTGCACCCCAAGACCTAGATAAAAGCATGTGATACTTGACAGGGACATCAACAACGACTACATCCATAAGAATACTCTTTACAGGAATTTGTGTAATATTCACTACCAGATCTTTGATCATGCCCAGACACTTAACCTTTCTGGAATCAAAAGAATATAAGTCCTGATAAGGTCTAATGATTTCAAGGCCCAACTTTTCCATGATAACTTTAGACATTAAGTTGTGAGAGGCCCCAAAATATAACATGCAATTATGAAATAAATGATCATGCACAGTTAAGGTAATATAAAAAGGATCTACATAATCCTTAGCATTTTCAATGTGCAGACCAAACATAATCGTAGGATTTTCATCTTGTAAATTTATTACATCTACATAACATTTTGCATCAGAAAAATTAATCATTTTAGCAATTTGTTTTCTATAAATTGGATTCTTAGCGAGCTCAACCATAGGCATGGGGATTTTAATTTTATTTATTTCATTTTCTAAACTAAAACCTTCAGTTTCTTTTTTGATTTCTATGGTTGTAGCTTGTGCTTCATTATTATCTATTTTCTTGGTTTGTGTTGTTGGAGTTACTTCATACACACCTAGGATTTATTTTTCCTAAGTTTATTCCTTGTTTATTATTCATAATTAGTCATTATCCAGTCTCCTATATTTTAGGGGAGAATATTCCACCTAGAGAATATTCTCTTTCAGTTGACACTTCAGTTTGACTAGTTGAGTTGAGTTTAGATGTTGCATTGGGATCATCAC
>JASDQU011100397.1:18340-30732 GCA_032191745.1 Picea mariana | reverse complement strand
AGTTGAGTTGAGTTTAGATGTTGCATTGGGATCATCACCATGCAACATTGGGATCATCACCATGAAACATTGGGATAATCACCATCATAATTTGACCTTTCCTTGGTATCATCACCATAGTGGTGCATTAGCCTTGATTCGTTGAGTTAACTCCTTACTACTCTATGTTTGGTTAGTTAACTGAAGACTAGTTGACTAGTTAACTCAACTAGGTGGCAGTTCACTCTCATAACTACCTGCGATACTAGAATAGGTGGCACTTCACTCCTGTAATTGCTGGTGTGTGTAAATATCACTCTATACCACCGCTATGGTGCATTGGTTCACCTCAATTTGAACTCATTGATATATACAGAGTATATCATGTGTAAAGTATTCATTATTCATAACGGTTAATGAGAATTCTTCCATTCTTTCTCTCCTTATTCTTTCTCCAATTCTGTCTGAAAATGTGTGTATTATTGTTTAGATAGATATGTTTTGTGAATATTCAACACATTTACATGGTATCAGAGCTGATGGACTACTAAGAAAAAGATACACCAAAATTGTTTGCAGGTACAAAAGATTGAAGACAGCGGAAAGATGGAATTCCAAAAAGAATTCATTCTTACACCTTACAACTATTTTGCATGGAAGGAGAAAATATCCATACATATATGATCCAAAGGGTTGTAAAGTTTAACCATGAATACATATACAGATCCAAAATCAGCCATAGAAAAATCCAAGTACTTAAATCACATGGATGAGGCACTCGGAACAATTTGCAGTCTTATTTCTCCTGATCTCCTTTTTCACATATCTTCCTGTAAGACTCCCAATGAAGCCTAGAAAATCTTGGTAGGGATTTTTTGGAAAATAGGATGATATGAGGGGACACATGATAGAGGTGGAGCTACTCACATTGGATCCAAAAAGATTCGAAAATATCCAAGATTGCTTTAGAAAATTCAATGATTTACTGTCGTAACTCAAAGCTTGCGGGGTTGATAAATCAACGAAGGAGAAAAAAATGGTTCTCACCATTCTCTCCAAGCTTGGTCCTGAATTATTTTTATTCGTACCTACATTCCATACTATCATATTCACCTCTGGAGCCACCTGGAAGATTCCTTCTCTTGAGGACTTTATCGAATCCTTGACACAAAAGAAAACCAATCTCATCAACATGGGCACAATCAAAGGCCCAAGGGTGCATACACTCACTATGCATGATGGAAGCCACAAATATCATAAATCTAAATATAAATGTAAGAAAAAATCTCATGCACATACGAAGAGAGAAGGGTACACAAAACCCTTCACCGATGCCTTCATATCCAAAGGAGAAAAGGGAAGAAAATGAGAGAAATGCACATATTGTCACAAAGGATTCCATTCAGAATCCACATGCATGAAAAAAAAAATATATCAGATGTATCAGATACTTTATAAAAACAACCTTGGAGATCACATCCTCGAGGGTGCAAAGAAGAAGAAGCCAGAAGATCTGAATTCCAAGAAAGGAAATTCTATCCATGCCTTGATTGCCATCAACTCCTCCCCTGATGCTTGGATCATATATTCAGGAGCATCACATCACATGGTTACCTCAGAAGAAGTATATTCTTCTTTGTATGCATGGAAAGGTCCTCCCATTCTGATGGGGGACAACTTTTCTGTCGAAGTCACAGGCAAAGGAAGGATTGAACTCACCAATAGAAGTTTCGAGAATGTGTTGCATGTTCCCAAGCTTTCTGTCAACCTTCTCTCCGTGTATCAGATGAAAAATTCTGGCACTGGAAAGAAATTTTTATTCACACCAAATGCCATGGACATCTATGACATGCAAACCAACTCCAAGGTTGCTACCAGTGAGGTAAATCATCATTCTAGATTGTATACATTTTCTAAATTCATTGAACCTGATTCTTCTTTACTGCATACTCATGTTGATGAAAGTAGTAGGATATGGCACGAAAGGTTTGGACATATGAATTTCATATACATGCAACAACTTAGCAAGCATAGATTAGTTGATGGTCTACCAGAAATCCATTTCTCAAGGTGAGTATGCGAGGGATGTGTTCTCGGAAAACACCCTTGAGAGAAATTCGACAAAGGAAAGTCTCAGTGAGCTTCCACACCTTTAGATCTGATCCACAGTGACCTTATGGGTCCTTTTCCACATCCATCCATCAGAAAAGAAAGGTTTCTTCTCATTTTTTTTATGATTTCTCACATTTTATTGGGATCTACTTTCTCAGGCAAAAATCTGAGGTCTTTCAACACCTCAAAGATTTCAAAGCCTTGGTTGAGACACAGTCCAAAAAGAAGATAAAAGTCCTATGAGATGATAACGGGGGAGAGTAGGTAAATCATGAGATCCATAACCTTTACCAAGAGGCAGGGATTCAAATGCAACATTTAGTTCCCTATACTCCGCAGAAAAATGGAGTTGCTGAGTGGAAAATATCGATCTCTAAAGGAGATGGCACCTTGCATGTTGCATGCAAAGTCACTACCATGAAGACTATGAGCTGAAGAACTTAACTATGCAACATACATCCAAAAAAGATTTCCTCATAGATCTGTCAAGGATAAGACCCCCTACAAGGATTGAAGCAGCCTCAAACCAGAAGTGGCCCACTTTAACATTTTTGGTTCATGTGCATGGGCCCGGATTCACTCTGAAAAGAGGAAGGCACTTGATCGACATAGCACTAAGTTCATTTTTGTTGGATACCCTAATGGTGTGAAGGGATATTGGCTTATTGATATTTCCTCGGACAACCTCATGCAGACACCTTCACTCTTCCACCTGTCCGAGATGATGAGCATGCACATGCCAACTCTTCTTCAGACAAGAGTTATGATTCAGAGGACTCAGAGGATTTAGAGTCATAGTCAGAGTTAGTACAGTCATATGCAGAGTCAAATCATCCAGATGTAGTTGCAGAGCTAGAGCAGAGGCCTAAGTGGGCACAAACTACTCTTCAAGATGTAGGGGATCTCGTAGGTGATCTAGCCGATACTAGGAGGAATCGATCTAATTTCGAGGCGCCTTATGTTGCACTCACTGTCACTGAACCATTTCCTTCTAGGCATCCTTTCTTGGTTCAGTCTTCACATCCATAGTCTTATGGAGAGGCTACTAGAAATACCTTTTGGGAATATTCCATGTAAGAGGAGTACAACTCCCTCCTCAAGAACCAGACTTGGGATCTAGTTCCCCTTCCTTCTGGGAGGAAACTTATCAGATGAAGATGGGTCTATAGGACCAAGAGCGTAGTGGATGGACATATTAGGATATACAAAGACAGGCTTGTGTCCAAAGGATTTTAGTAGGTTCATGGTATTGACTATGATGAGACCTTCGCTCCAGTAGCGAATATGGATTCCATTTGATTGGCCCTTTCCATTGTGGCAACCAAAGGATGGGAATTCCATTATATGGACATGAAGAATAAATTTCTTCATGGTGATCGCTCTAAAGATATCTACATAGAGAAGCCCCATGGAGTTATGTTGGACTCATATTTGGTTTGTCGACTGAAGAAGTCACTTTATGGAATCAAGAAGGTTTCGAGGGTATGGTATGCCAAGATGGACTCCTAATTGTTGTCACAGAACTTTGTACACTGTAAATCAGACCTGAATGTATACATGCTCACGATGGTTGATTCACTTCTACTTTTAGTTTTGTATGTCGATTATTTGTTGATCACTAGTTGCTCGACTTTAGTGATTGTTGTAGTCAAGAGGATTCTACATGACAGGCTTTTGATGATGGACATGGGTCTGCTACACTTTTTCCTTGGACTCGAGATCAGTCAGGATGCATCAGGCATCAAACTGTCTCAGTCCAAGTATGCACGAGATCTCCTTGAGAGATTTCACATGACAGACTGCAAGTCTGCTCCGAATCCTTTCCTATCAGGATTCAAACTTAAGGATGGAGGGGAGACTCCACTGGTTGACAACACACTATACAAATAGCTAGTGGGGATCTTGTTGTATCTCACACACTCTAGACCAGACCTCTCATATGCAGTTGGCGCAGTTTCCAGTTTCATGCAAGAGTCGCATGAGCTACATTGGAAAGATTCAAAGCGTATCCTTCAATATGTATAGGGAACCATCAACTTTGGGATTCATTATGCAACATACTCTACATTATATCTCATTGGGTTTACTTATTCCAACTGGGCTGGCGAGAGAATTGATTGCAAGTCCACATCTGGTTACTCACTCAGTCTTGGTTCTGGGCCTATCTGTTGGTCAAGCAAGAAGAAAGCTACCATTGCTCTATCATCAGACAAGGTAGATTACAGAGGGGTAGTTAGCATAACCATTCAGGCTATGTGGCTACAACATTTTCTCACTAAGTTGGGCAATCAGTTTCATCGGCCGATCATCAAATCATGTGACAACCAGAGCACTCTGAAGTTCTACTGAGATCTAGTTTAGAGGCAGCATATGAAGCACATCGAGATCCACATGCACTACATCTGGGACTTAGTACATGACAGGATCATCGAATTATAGTTTTTTCCTTTAGTAGAACAAACAACAGACATTTTCACCAAGACCTTCACTGAGCAAAAATTTCATTCTCTGTGAGGTCGTCTTGGAGTGAAGGACACAGGTGCCTAGCAACTGTAGTTCTTATTTTTACATACGTTGTACCTTGAGGGGGCGGGTTTCCCATGAGATTTTCCCTCTTTCCTCACTTTATTTTCAATGTATCTTTTGTACTTAGATACCTAAAATGGCCTCGTTGTCTAGACCCAATCCTTATTTTCACCATAGTGATGTTCAGAGAGGGTGTTGGAGTTACTTCACACACCCCTAGGATTTATTTTTCCTAAGGTTATTCCTTGTTTATTATTCATAATTAGTCATTATCTAGTCTCCTATATTTTAGGGGATAATATTCCACCTGGAGAATATTCTCTTTCAATTGACACTTCAGTTTCACTAGTTGAGTTCAGTATGATTGTTGCATTGAGATCATCACCATGTGACATTGGGATCATCACCATCCTAATTCGACCTTTCCTTGGTATCATCACCAGAGTGGTAAATTAGCCTTGATTCCCTGAGTTAAATCCTCACTACTCTATGTTTAGACAGTTAACTAAAGACTAGTTGACTAGTTAACTCAACTAGCTGGTAGTTCACTGCCATAACTGCCTGAGAGACTAGAATAGGTGGCAGTTCACTCTTGTAACTGCTAGTGTGTGTCCATATCACTCTATACCACCACTATGGTGAATTGGTTCACCTTAAGTCGAACTCATTGAGATATACAAAGTATATCATGTGTAAATTATTCATTATTCATAACGATTAATGAGAATTCTTCCATTATTTCTCTCCTTCTTCTTTTTTCTCCAATTCTCTCTGCAAATGTGTGTATTATTGTTTAGCTATATCTATGTTTTGCATGTTCAACACATTTACATGTGTTTCTAGGGTTTCAAGAATTTTATTTTGGGCAACTTGTTTTTCAACTAATGGTTTAGTAACCACTGCCTCATTTGCTTTGTTTCTTAATATAATCTTTTTTGATGGAACACTTGTAGTATTTTTTTCTCTGGGCCTTAAATTATACTTCTATTGAATTTCTTCCATAATGGATTCAACGATTCCTTGATATGCAGACTCTCCTAGGTTATCTATACTTTCCTCATTACTAAACATGGGCTCTTGGTCTAGAGATCTTTCATAATCCTGTCTAGTTAGATGGGTTTATTGGTCTTCCTCACTAAGGTTTTCTATACCCTCTTCTAGCCCCTCATAATTATGCATATCATCTCCTATAAAAAAAATTGTTTTAAAAGGACCTTGTATTTTTTTATCTTCATTTTTTACTTGTCTTTGCTGGGTCTCGGGGTTAGGATTTCTCCTGAAATATTTTCAGGCAAATGGATCTAGGAATGATTTTAAGGACGGAAATGTATTTTAAAATGTAGAAACCTTGGCAAATCTTACTAATCCTTCATATGCCAACTATAAATGTTTGGTGATATTTTTCTAAAAATATTCAAATTTCTAAGGATTTTATATAGTTTTTATAAAATTTTGGTGATTTTTAAGGTAAAATAATTTTATCCTATAGAATTTGGGTGAATCATTTTTAAAATAGCGAATCTTGTTTTTGGAAAAACCATGGAAAATTAGCCCATGAGAGAAATTTAGCCCCTAAAATCATCCATGAATGGATCAGGTTTTCTTGGTCTAGTTCCATTCTAGAAATTTTGTTTGACAAATATTTGATTATATTAGCCATGCCATCCATTTTTTCTTTGGTAGACCTCCCTGATCTACAGGGCCCTACTTGTTCCCTGAATCATTTAGGTTCTTTAGTTCATGTCTCAACCCTGGATTTTAGCTTACCCAATGCCATCATGTTTGATTCAATTTCTATAGCGTCGTATTGCATCCCTGTGAGGGTAGCCAGTCTTTCTTCTCTTAAAATCATAGCGAAGTCGGGTTCAAAAGACCCTACGAAAGTCACCTTCGTTGTAGGTTGAGAGGGTTTAAATTCTGCTGGAATCTTATGATAAAGTTTGTTAAATCTCTGAGTAAATTCTAGAACCGACTCAGAGTTCTTCTTTCTCAATGCCCCGAATTCAGTCAACTAGTAAATATGGTCTTTCATTTCTCTCCACTGTCTTAAAAAATCGTTTTCTAAATCATTGTAGGACTGAAGGGATCCTACTGGGAGTCCTTGAAACAATATTCTTACTTTCCCTTCGAACGTTTTAACTAAAATCCTGGAATAAACATCTTCATGCTCAATCCCTAATATATCAGCAAATTGATCAAAAAAGGTGATATGCTCTGTGGTAGTTAAATCTCCTTCTCTTGTAAATTTTGGTAAGTTCTTCATATAATTTTTAGGTAAATCATGAAGGGCGGGGGCAAGGAACAAGGGAGCGTATATGGCTACTACTTTTGAAAAAATCCTAGTGGGTGGAGGTTTTCCTTGACTAGATGCCCCTCCACCACCACCTCCTCTAGCACCACCTCCAACGATAGCCATTGAAAGTCTAGGGGATGACCTTCAAGAATTAAAAAGAGGGTTTTCTAAAACTTCTACGGACCGAAGTGGTGACCTTTCAACTTCCTCAGGATGCGATGAAGGGAAATATGGAAAATGACCATTAGGGAAAGTAAAGTCTAGAAAGTGAGGGAAAGGAAAACATGGATTGGTTTCTTTAGAGTTACAAGATGTATATATAGGTGAACCAACAAGAGACGAATTGGGGTATAAAGTACTCTTTTCAGGATTTCGAAGAACTGAAACCTTTTCTTTGGGTGAGGATGGGGTAGACAGAAAAGCAATGATAGAAAGTATAGAAGAGGATCTTTTATTTACACTGTTTGGAGAATCATAAGTGTCAATTTCAATCTTTATTTCGGGTACAAATTCTTCCAGGTTCTCATGCCTAACCTCATACTGGCTAGTCAAGGCCTCCATAGAGAGTGTTTGTTTAATATTATTTTCAGGGGTTGTTTCTTCAATCAGAACCTTAGTATTGACTTGTGTGATTTTCGGTTGGTATTTCTTACCTGTCGATGTGGTAGTCGAATTGAGGTATCCCTATGGTTTTAATAAATTTTTGGGATCAGATATAGGTGTGGTCTACCTATCATCTGGATTGCTTCTAGCATTATTTTGATTAAATGCCATCTTATTTGTAGTGGAGTCACCAAGTGAAAAATAAAAAATAGTTGTAATTCAGTGTTCAACTTTCGTTCACTATCAAATATAGAATCTCACCTTGTTGTTCTCCGAGGGAAAAATAACTTCGTTTCTCCGTCCCTGGCAACGACGCCAAAAATATGTTGTTCTTGAGATTGAACTTAAGGCTCAAAGAATAATGTCAGGAATCATGAATGTTTTTGAGTGTGTTTTAAAGTGCTTTTTCTACCTTAGTTGTATGAAAAAAATTCCTTAAATGAAATTAACAGTTTGACAGCATACAGGTCGTATTTCATATCTGAGTCAAAATTGCAATATCCAATGGTATGTGATGAAAATAGAAAACTGTAAAACATAGAAGGGCATCAATTACTGAATATTCCTACCTTGTTTTCAGTAGAGGAAAAGAGATAGTGTAACCTTGAACAACCCATAAAATGTTGTAATCTACACAGGAAGCAAGTCTTGATTTACTCACAATAAATGCAGAGGAAAAGTTGCTTACTTAATAAATTACTAATACCTTGGGATTACAGTAGTTGTTGTACTAAATTGGAACCAAACATTTATCAAGGAATACATAAAGGAATGCTGAGAAATGGACAACAAAAGAAACACATAACCCAGATTTAAGAAAACTTGGAATCTCTGCCTGCACTTGTATTAATACTCTATAAGGATAGTTTTCTCTATTACAATCGGCAAGAAGCAACCATAAATAAGTCTTTAATCTATGTTTTTATACAAAATGGTCTCAACTCAAAATGGTTGGACTTTACATAATTCTAAAATACTAAATTTTACAATATGTAAAACTGAAAACATCCATTGGCCTTCTCCTCTGTCTCTTCATCTGCTGGCAGAGGCATTTCTTCTCCTCATCCTTTACTTGGAAATAGTTGTCATCTGATCCTGACCTGTATGAGTCGTATTCACATGTTTTATTATTTGTTTCCATATGTTTTGGTTTTTTCGTATTCTACACATTGGATGCATCTGCTCACTAATTGTACCAGCAACCCAGAAGGTGCAGTTGCCTCATTTGCTTCAAAAATGCATAACTTATTTTCTATCTGGGTAAACCTTTCCTATATCTTCTTTGCTCCCAAATATGTGTCTTGTAACTCCATGCTGGGACTTAGTATCCATTTTTTTATTTGGATAAGATCAATTTGGTTCATTTACTGGGTGATCGTCATGGCCTCTTATTTTCTTGTCCTAGATTTACATTGGTTCCTTTCTATGTCAATATTCCCTAGGGCTTCAGAGATATTATTTTCCTTCAACATCAAGTAGACCTTTGTCTAGTGAAGATATTTATTCTAGACAAGCTTTGTGTACCTCTCTGGCCAATATTTTTCTTTCAGAAATATTTGATTCCCAAACCTTCAAAATTATGTTACATTTGGTTTTCTAAGATAGAGACAGTTGAGGAGATGTCGATACATAATATTTTGGTACTAGAAAGATAGCCTTTTGAAACTTATCCTGAGTTGCACGAGCTTCCCTTTATTTAATGTAAATGTTATTCAGGTAAAGGTCTACCACCCAGTAACAATTTTGAATGGCTTCCACTTTCGTAAAAGGATCTTGTTGGGTTGATTTTGGCTTCCCATGTACTTCCAATGCTTGATCTTGGAAAGTTGCCATATCTATTGTTGTACCTTCAACCAAGTATATATTGGCTTGTAGTTTCTTGATTAATTCTTTTTACTTAGTGACCAACCCTCTGTTGTCCTGTGAGTTTTGATGGAGCTCATCGAGGTTAGATTTTAGTTGTTGGATCTGATGTCTGTCATCAGCTATGACTTGTTCAAACTATTTGTTCATCTTATTTATGAAATCCCTTTCCATGGTCGTCATCTAGTCTTGCAACTGCCTTACCAAAAGATTTATTTGTTTTAGCTAATTCGCTAGATTTTCTACTAAACATTGATTGGCTGTGGCAAAGGAACCTAATGAGCCTGCCATTTCCCTAGAGAATTTTATATCATCTAGACCCTGTCCATCATACAACATTATTTTCCTTTTGACTGTTGTACCATGTTTTTGATGCGCTTGTCTTTTAACTATGGCCCTTCTCTTCTTACTGAAAATGAAGTACGAAGGGGGCATTTCTTCAGCTGAAATCGGAGTAAGGTCCTCTATAAATATGACTTGGTCATTGGGATTTCCTTGACTCAAATGTAAAGGTGTTAATGACATAATGGGGCTACCTATCTCTGTGGACAGTTGTTTCTTTGTTGTGTTGGTATCTAGTATATCTGGTGTAGACAACGATGTATCATGTCCCTTTTTTTTTAAATCTTCAGGATGAGATGTCGTTTGAGTGCTTGGTGGGTTTGGTAATGAAGTCTCCACTCCCTGCATTGAGCCTTTGACATTCTTCGGATTTTCCTTAGTACTCTGTTGGTCAGAAATTCCTACCTCTAATACCTGAGGCATAGCTTCCTATGTAGATGAAGGTGTTATTGGCTCCCCTTGTAATACATTTGGAAAACTATTCTTTCTATGCTTCTGAAATTTGTCGAAATTGGCTAATTGATCGGGAGACAGAGTTCAAAATCTACTCAATACTTCCTGATATGACCTGACTTCTATGAATACTTCGTCCTTAGGGGAAATCTCGTGCACATACTTCCTTAAATTGTATTGAGCTAGGTGATCTTCCACAATCTTATGGGGATCGTTCCTCTTAAACTCAATATCAACTAACTTGACGTCTTCTAGAGCCACAACCTGTTGGCATACCAACTGATCTGGTTAAAATTTTGGGAGAGCATGGGGGGGAACCACGCACCCAAGAACCTTGATATAGGAAAAGTTTTCCTCAATATATCAGTTTTCTATTTTTCACAGGTTATCCATGATTCTGTCTGAAATTCTGGGAGGTGGGAAACCATATAGGGTGATATGAATCGACACCACTGCATAATGACAGATTTCATAGAAGAAATATCTGGCTTTGTCATCCCACAACTTGGAGTGATAGAAATGGATAGGCTCGGCATTGGTCGAGTTCCAACTCCAGCTCATCAGAGGGAAAGGAGTGATTAAAAAGAGGGCATCCATGATGTATTCCGACATGTAGAAAGGAGGAAGTTTCCCTTTGGAATTTGCCAATTGGTACCCTATGATTTATTTGGCCAGGTTGCCTGATAACATCTTGGCCTAGTTGAAAGCATATCCCTCAACCACTTCATGCATAATTGGTACCCATGCCAATAGAAAATGAGAGGAGTCCTTTTTCCTGAATATCCTACATAGAATCATAGCCACATAGATCATATGGGCATCTAATGATGCTATGACATATATGATGTGAGTGTCGGCTCTAAATTTCTCAGGATGCCCCCACCTGTCCTTGATTAAATCAGGGTATTTTTTCCCATACTATGTGCACTGTTGTTGGTCAAACTCCATTATGAATTCAACATTGTAAATGTACTTAAAAATCAAGGATAATTTATTTATTACTTGTATATGCTCCAGTCGAAAAGACCCAACAACAACCTTCAGTGAATTGCAAATGCTCTTAGTTGAAATGTCAACGTTCTCCAGGGCCCAGCTTATCATGTTGTTATAAAACATGAGCCTCGGTCGCACAACCATCTTGTGTATATCTGAATCAGCTATATCCCTGAGTTTAGTCGCATGGGTTTCGGTTACATTGTCGCCTGAATCCTCTAGGCAATTTATCAACTTGTGTTGTATAATATCGAACACATGTGTCCAGTATTTCACAGTATCTATGGCTCTAGGTGAAGTTTCTGAGAGAACATATGTGTTCAAATTTACGCTCTCACCATCTGCTTTATCCAATTTTCATGGTACCATGACATTAATGAAATCAAAATTGTGTTACCTGCTACAGGATAATGTGTGAGCTTATGCAGCTGGCTTAAAACTTGTTATTTTGCGAGAATGAAAATATAATTCAAAATCCAATATTATTATTCATCTTAAGCATATTGATTTATGAGTACCTTTACTGACGAAAAATTAATTTACCTTAATGAGGAAATCTAGGCAGCGATCTGCAATCTATATTGAATTCATTGCCATTGATTTGTGATTAATGCCATAAATATTGGTGGTTCGTGATCGGGAACTTGGATAAAATAGGTTTGAAAATTCCCGAATTGCGAACTCGTGAGAAATTAATAATGAGATAATATTGTTTAAGATATTAATTAATCATGTTTAACTTTAAATGTTTTTGGGTATTCAGGGTTCGAGATTTTAATGAGTAGCTTGAGATAGAATCCCCGAAACCTTAAACCGCGAAATGATTAATTATCAAATAATTGTTTTTATCTTTAATTAACCCCTTTAAATTTTGAAATGTTTCGGAAGTTCAGACTTCAAAGATTTCAATATGTGAGGGATGATAAATGTCTGAACTTTCGAAGTATGAATTTATTAACTGTCTTTAATCAAGATTAACTTAATTAATTAAGATTTGATATTTCAAGAATTTACCGCTTCGTTGATTTGAAAGTTAGTTCCTTATTATATTCTCGAAAGGCTATTACCTGTAGTGATGTGTCAAATATGACATCATTTTAGATGACGTGTCGAGGTCGGGGGGTGCTAAGTGTTAATTAGAATCATGTGAATCTTTAGATTAAAAGCTCAGAGAAAGTTGCCACGTGTTGACTCAGGGAAGATTTAAAACGTACATGTTTACCATGAA
>JASDQU011100395.1:6342-31085 GCA_032191745.1 Picea mariana | reverse complement strand
GCCACATAGACTAGCTACTTTTATTAATAGGTCATGCTTGGCTTAAAAGGAGAGTTAATGCTTGGCAACATTGATGGAACCCAAAATCTTCAATCATAGAGCAAAGGCGATGGTGTAACCACTAAATTAAAGGAATCTTGTAGGCTTTGCTCAAAACCTACGTTAGAGAAAGAAGGAGAACTCATGTTTCACAAAATTGCTTGTCCCAAACATCCTATCCACTGAGCAAAGTAGATAGCATAGTCCCAAAACAAAGAGAAAAATGGGAAACACCAATAAAGTTTTCTATAGTTTTTCCACCCTTTCCACCATTATAGGGTGCCACGTGGGTAGCCATATCAGGTAGGGAGTTGCACTGATGATAGGTAGTTAAGTAATGATTGAGTGGATTCTTGAATGAAGAAACAAATACACTTCGTGGAAGATAAGTACAAGGAGAAGAAATGGAGAAGGGGCTCGAATTCAAAAGAAGGGAATGAGTTCCAAATCTAAGAGAAGGGCACCATATGGCATTATTGCAAAGTATGACATTATTTCAAAGTAGAGAAATAGTAGGCAAACTCGAACTAGTGACACAAGTGAAGAAGGAGACCAAAATCTCCAATATAACAATAGTGGCTTCTTGCTCCACAAAGATCCTCTCCATAATATCTAAAAATGTTCTAATAAGATGAGGCTCACACCTCACATTTTGCTAGAGTTTTCACCCAATTTGGGTTTCTCCAATGTATAATGTGTGTATGCTATATGTGAATAGATTCTCATGCTATGTGTTTTTCTTTTTCATATTGTTAAGAAAACATGGTGGATAACACATAGCTACCATGTTTTTTTTTTAACGAGAACAGTTATGAAATAAATTAGGAAGACAACAGAAATCTGTTGGAATGGTTACAAAAAGCCTTCATTAGATCAGGCTCAGTGCTTACTTCGAGTCCTCGGATAAATATTTAAGGTAATATGTCATATCCCTCATTTCCATCTAAAGATAGGACACCTTTACTCAGCATCACTACCTTGTTTTCCTCTTTGTTTGCTTCGACATTTAATTCCCGTAGTATATGGAATAGTTGGATTGACTGAAAGTTGTTCAGAAGGAGTTTGATTTTCTTGAGTATTTGCCTGAGTCGCATATGGCTAGGAAGGGTCTTAGAAGAAAGAGCCTGAATAATGATACGGGAATCCCCAAAGACATTTAGATCTGTAATGTTCTTGGCTAGGGCTTGATAGAGCCCTTGCCAGAGGGCTAACGCTTCAGCTATGTTATTGGTGTCCTCGCCAATTCCCCAAGAATATTAGAGAATCTTTCCTTCCTCGGGATCTATTAGCACCCCTCCACCACCTGTCGCACCTAGATTTCCTTTAGAAGCTCCGTCAAAGAAGAGGTTGTGTTTCTGAAGTGAGTTTCTCCATTTTGTGAAGGATGAGGAATCTAATCTGATCTCCCATTTGTTTGTTGGAGGAGTTGGACTTGTTTCCATTGTCGGCGGGTTTGGGAGAATGTTGGACATCCATTCTTCTTCGATTGAAGTTAAGTTACCATTGTTTGCTTGGAGATGAATAGAGGAGACAAATTCCCCCCCTCAGAGCTTTGAATTTTTCTACCACTTGGTCTGCGCTGGATTTTTTTCCCTTGAAAATTCGTGCATATCGCTCTAGCCATAATTTCCACAGGATGAATTTTGGTAGTGTTACCCAACATAATTTTAATCGCTCTTTCTTGTTAAGGGAGACAGGGCACACATTCTTCCTCTGGGTCGTTGATTCTTCCTCTGAGATGCAGAAGGGTTAATGCGTGGGGCCTTTCCACCCTTTTTGTTTAAGGTTGTCTCCTGTGAGAATGGCATTGTGAGCCAATGTCTAGATGAAAATGTCGATTTTTTGAAGGCATGTTATCCTCCAGATCTCTTTCCACGGTGTTGTATTGGGAGGGACATTCGGAGTCGCGTTCACTTGCTTGTAACCTTCGGAGGCAATGTACCTACCGGATATAGATCCCCATCCCCTGAGATCTTTCTGCCTTACTACGTTTGGTGATTTCCCTTGAAGAAAACCTATTAATAGAGCTTCCTCATTTTGCAGATGGCTTGGGCATCTTGGCAGTTTCCAGTGTTCCAGGTTTCAATTTCATTTGAGTGCCAACTTGAAATATCCCATAGCGTGGTTAACCTTTGAGCGTGGAGAAAGTCTTTGAGATTAGAGGAGCCTGGCAGGGAGTCTAATGGTGGCTCTCCCAGAATTGAGTCCTCCCATATTAATATATCCTTTTCGTTGATCGAGATCCAAGTTAGGAGAGGTTTGAAGAATCCAGAGGATTTTTGACAGACTGTGAAGATAGAGGAGCCTTTTAACACTTTAGGGGTTGTGTCAAGACATCTTCTCCTTGCTCCATTGAAGTATTTCTTTCATAGTGCATGTTTTCTCTAGGTTAGCTTTCTGGTTACCAGATGCCAGAGCAGCTTGGCCCCTAGTGCCAGATTTTGGGATCTTAGATCTCTTATCTGAAGGCCTCCTTCTGTGTAAGGCTTTATTGCTTTCCCCCAGTTGACTAGTGGCAGTTTTTTGTCGCCCTGTTTACCTCCTTTCCACATGAATCTTCTCAGAATTGCCTCAAGCTTTGTTATGATTCCATTTGGGGCTAACATAATGGAGCTTTGAAAAATCGGGATGTTGTTAAGGACAGATTTGATAAGGACCAACTTTCCTGCCATATTTAGCTAGGTATCCCCCCAGGCTTGGATTCTAACTTTGATCTTTTCAAGCAACCCAGTGAGAGGAGTTAGGCTTGGATTTGAAAATAGGCACTCCTAAATATTTGAAATAATCCCACTGCGTTACCCCTTCCATCTCCATAGTGTGAGCTATTTCCACCATTTCCCTTGGCTTGCAGTTCCATCCAAAGATTTGACTTTTCTTGTAGTTTATCTGACTCCTAGAGGCTTCCTTACAGAGATCTAGTTATTGTTTGAATTTATGGGCTATAATGGTACTTTCCCATCCCAAAAGGAGCGTATCATCAACAAATTGACCATGATTGATATCTTTAACTCCTCTTGCTATTTTTATGCCCATTAATTCCTGTTGAGAACGTCATTGTTCTAGTTGGAAACTTAGTGCCGAGGCTTAATAGCATAGAGCAAAGGAGACAGTGAGCATCCCTGTCTTAGCCCCCTAGAAGCCTGAAAAAATTATGTTGCTCGACCATTGACTAATGGGGCTATCCATGGAGATCTGATACAGGCCTTAATCCAGTGGATGAAAGAAGTGCTAAAACCAAACTTCTGCAATACCTGAAATAAAAATTCATGCCTTACTCTGTCAAAAGAATTTGCAAGATTTAACTTCACAACCATACCTTTTTTGCCCCACTGCATGCTTGAATGAATCTCTTCTTGGACCGGAATTATATTGTCAGTGATGTGCCTTCCTTTGATGAAGCCACCTTGGTTCTCTGGGATGATTGCTGGTAGAATATCTTTGAGCCGGTTGGCAATCAATTTTGTAATAATTTTATAACCAATGTTACACTAGGAGATTGGACAGAATTTGTCGAAGGATAAGACTCCCTTTTCTTTTGGTATAAAGGATAAGAACGCAGAGTTGGTGCTCCCACCAATCTTGTAGCAATTTTGTGACTTTAAAACTAACTTATGCAAGTCATGTTTTATGGTTGGCCAACAAACTTGGAGGAATCTAGCTGTAAAGTCGCTGGGACCAGGAGATTTATCAGGGTTCATGCTGTCCAAAGCCAATTTAATTTCCTTTAACTTGACCGGTTCTATGAGATGTTGATTGGATCTTGGATGGATGACCAAAGGGATCAAATTGAGAACTTGCGGGTGGATTCTGCTAGTAGAGTCCTCAGTATAAATACTTTAAAGTGGAGGTGGGCATCTTGCTTGATACTTTCAAAATCCTTTACAATCTGATTCTGGTTGTGGATTTCTTTTACAGAATTGAATTTTTTTTTGGCTTTTGATTGCTTATGAAAATAGTTTGTGTTCTTGTCCCCAACTTTTAACCAAAGGCTACGGGATTTTTTTCACCAATAATATTCTTCTTCTCTGCAGGATTTATGGAGCTTTCTATGCAAGGTTGTTTCTTTCTCCAGGCTATTTGGGTTTGGATTTCCTTCTTCCATAGATAGTTGGTGACTTTCCAGCTGTTGTTGGGCTTCCACTCTTTGGGCTACAGGAGGTTTTAAGGTTTTTGCCCATTCTTTGATATCTCACTTCATTATTTGGAGCTTTTCTTCCCACAAAAAAAAAGGAGAACCTGTGACAGGAATTTTCCATACTCGATTGACCAAAACATGGAAATCCTCATGCCGGATCCAAGAGGGGCTGAAGCGAAAAGGGATAGGACCCAGAGAAGAATCTTTGGTAAATTCTAGTAGGATTGGCTTATGATCGGAGGCATTGAAGGGGAGTATTTTGGAGGCCGCATTGAGGTCAAAGAGGAGGATGGAGCTCTGGACCAAGAATCTGTCCATCCTTGCTTCTATGTGCCCCAAGCCAGTTCTTTTATTAGACCAAGTGTACTTGCCTCTGGGGGGTTTTGTATCTTCCAGATCCCAATCAACAATGATGTCTTCTGCCCATTCTCGATAGGAGTCTTTTACAATGGAACCCCCTTTTTTCTCTCTAAGGGCTAGGGTAACATTGAGGTCTCCAGCAATAATAATTTTTTCCAATTGATGGCTGCTAAGGAACTCTTTCAAAATTTTCCAACAGTTTTTTTTTTCAAAGGGAAGAGCAGGAACATAAATATTAAATAAACAAATGTGAATACCTGACTCCTTATGAATAAGCTTGGTGAGGATCTAGTGGGTGCAGTGCTCAATATTCAGAAGATTAAAGGTGGAGGAGTTCAATAATGATCTAATTCCTCTGGAGGCTTGTAACACCTTGTTGGCGACGGAAGTCGCTCCTGGATTGCTTGCAGGAGCAGAGCCTGACGCCCATCAGTTTTTATGTCACGATTTAATGAATGGGGGTGGTCAAATGGAAAGAGACCTAGGAAAGCAGCATTGACACAGGAAATAGGGTCTGGTATGTAGAAAGCAAGGGAGGTCTTAACCCAACTTCTGTCAGTGAATGGATTAAAGGGTGGTAGATAGAAGACTTGCGAGAAGGACGAGCAAGACTACCTCGCGCGACAAGACTTCGAAAGCTTGAGGATGAAAAACTCAGAATCCAAGATCCTCTTGGTCCGGAGCTTCAAGGAGTTGAAGAGTGACTCGACTGGATCCTCCAATTCCAAGTCGTTCAACGCTACGAAAATAACAGGAACCGATTAGAAACAATGTAACTGTTAGAGTGATCCAACCTACATCATCCTATAACAGCTACAACTCGACTGGATCCTCCAATTCCGAGCTGTTCTAACACAATATACAAGAGATGGAAAAGAGGCTGACATACATAAAGTAAGAAGTCTCAAATGCCATATACATTAACCAGAGCGACCAACACTTCATCAAAAATTTACAATCGGGAGCCTTGCTCAACCATCGATCCCTACAAAAATAGCGAAAACGCCTACATATACTCAAAAACAACAGCAGCAGCAAAAACAAGACACTGCATTAAAAACATTATGTTTGCATGTCTTCTGATAGTTTGTGCATGCAGACTCTAGCCGATCGTGCACCCAAGACTTGGTGTCCCCTCGGCCAAATCGGACAGCTATTCTTTGTCAGACGCCACCTTAACTACACATGGCTCCTGCAAGGGAAGTAGTTGAGCCATTAAGAGCCGAGCTAGCATGTGCAAACCTCTTTGGCAAGTCGAGCACTCGACATGGCTTCTCTGGAAAAATGGGTACACAGGACCCTCTCGAGCAATCCGCTTGCCAGACCCTCCATTCCTCTCATTTAATGAATGAGGAGAGGCCTCAACCCCCCTTTCTCGCCTTCATTTACTCCAAGTGAAAACCAGGATCGAGGTCGGATCAAATGGCACTTGGAGATCGCAGTGATTCCTTTTGTGAACATACACGATGCCTTCGGCCCTTCTTGAACAACTCTTTTCTTTCCCAAGTGACCATGGGCTGTGACCATGTGCTCGTTCCCAAGGCACCTTCGGCGTTCGCGAATGGGGAGGAGCTAATCCTTGCTTCTGGAAATCGCGATGAGAGAAACGTCGAGATGGCTTAATCTGGTGCCATGCATCCCTCTAGATCTGACGGCTCTGAACTCTCCCGACGATGCTGTGGGCCCGGGCCCTGTACACTCCCGACACCTCGCGCATCGAGGATATGAAGGAGCTACTCTTTGTGCGTCGAAGTCGTAATGAGCGAATAGGCGAGGAGCCTAATCGCATGCCAGGTGTCTCTTGTGGACGGATGGTCGAGATTGCCTCGTGATACTGCGGGCCCTACTTTGAGCGCCTTCGGCGCTTTCGAGGTTTAGAGTTTTGAGAGATAGGAAAACATGGAACCTTTACCCCTCGAAGTCCCGATTGTCGAAACGCCGATGCGAGTGGATATTGCGCCACGCATCCTCTGGATGGACGACTGTTATCTTTTCCTGCACACAATATGGGTGCCATCCATTGCGTTATCTTCGGTGCACCTTTCTATTCGCGATTTCCCGCCAACCGTTGATATGGTCATATGGATGGATCCAGACCATTGACACTATAATTTTGCCCGCTCGCTTGATTTTAGGTCCGAAAAGGACTTATTCTGTTCGCTGCGCTTGGGCGCTCCTCATGCAACCTGCAGACCTGGATATCCCGATGCCGAAGACAAGTAATGTTGCTAACATTAGGCTCCATGGGGGATAGAGTCATCCCTGTGATTCTATAAGGACTCATTTTGCAGTTTCAGTGCCTTGCTGTTGGGCTATGGAGTCAGGCTCAAAACATCCCGTTGTTGAAAATACAAGTCGAAAAATAAAAGCAACAAAATAAAGATACATGCTCAAAGGAGCTTATTTATATACAATCCTAAACTAATAAAACACTTTACATGGGGCTAGGTGAAAGTAGATTTCCACCATAGCCATTCAAGCAGCTTCCTGGATAGAAGCTTCTTCCTTCTGTCAATGATCATTAGCAGATGGTGTAACCGTGACAGCAAAACGGTTACATTCTTCAACTCCTCCTTACAGGCTGGAGTGGAGATGAAATAGGGTGACTCCAAGGCATAGGGGAAATGCCACTTCATGTACTCGCTGACAGGATCATAGAATGAGTGGCAAATTTCAGAAAATTGGCGACAGGCAGCCTCCTCTGCTACACAGCTGTTCTCATGTGGCTGAATATCTCTAACAAGAACAGGTGAGTGGACAACTATCGTAGGCTCACTGATCTCGGGTGGTGGCTGCTCGCTGACTGGCTCTGAATAGAAAAAGAAATGCGTGCTCAGTCGTTCCTTTGGTTCCTCCTCCTCTTTTCCATGCACTCCCCCATCTTGTGAAATGGGAACGGTCTCCCGATCCTTCTCGTCAATCCCAAATGTAAATACATCATGGGAAATCTCATGAAGGAAGAAAGAGAAATCCTCTTCCACAATGGCTTCTTCATTTGAATCTGAGACAACAGGCTCATCAGGGGCAAATGCTAACGCATCTAAGAAATCTTTAATAATATCTTCAAAAGAGCTACTTAGATCATCTGCCTCGAAGACTGGAAAATCCTCTTCGCTGTCTTCATATTCCAATTTTTCACATTGGGGAGTGGGGAATATCGCCTACTCCACTAGTTCACTCGGGTCATATTCTTCCTCCCAGGCTGGAAAATCCTCTTCACAGTCTTCAGATTTCAACCTTTCTAATTGAACAGAGAGATACTTCACCTGTTCCCTCAGCTCACTCAGGGTGTCTTCTTCCTCCCTGGGATCTTCATCACTTCCATAAAACTCCTCTGATGCAGATGAATGGAGAGGAGAAAGGAATGATTTCTGATCCAGGTCGTTAGGATTATCCTCATAGCCTATGTCAGAAATAGCTTCATTTTGTACAGAGTTGTGGTATCCCTCACCATAGTTATGAAAAATTAACTCGGAGGGATAAAACTCCTGACAATAGGCGATGAAAGCTGCATGAAACTCTGAGAGTGAAGAAATGCTAGCAGAGTGTAAAGAATGATACCATTTACGTGCATCCCCTGCTAACGAGAACACGAACATCTTAAGTAATACATCCTCATGATGTATCTCCCACTGACGCATGAGTTCATAAAACTCACTGAGGTGCTGAGCAGGGTTGTCCTCTTCACATTTTCCAAATATGGGCAAATAATCGCCCCATTCATTCAGAGAGGGGGCAACATTAGGAAAACTAGGAATAGCAGAAAAATTAAAAGGAGCAAACCTGCGAGCAAGGATTTTCTCCATATCGAACCAGTGGAGTCGCCAATCGATCCTTGAATCATGGAGTCTCCAGGTGAAAGATGCGCAACTTCGAATGTGTCTGGTCCTTGCTCACCATCAAAGGCCAGATCCTAACGTTGTTGTTACCCCAAGAAGCTTCTCAGGCTGAGAAAGAAGCTATTGAAACCTTCTCGAGAAATCTCCTCTGGGTCAGCTTTCAGGTGTGCCAACAGTAGCCACAGCTGAAACAGTGAAGTGGAAACAATGGAGTCTCCACAGTGGAGTCGCCAGGTGCACAGTAGCAATCTTGAAGGGCTCTGATGTCTGATGCACCTTCAAAATAAGAGGCTCAATGTCGTTCTGCCCAGGGAAAATCTTCAACTTTGTCCCCGGCAACGGCGCCAGAAATGTTGGCGATGGAAGTCGCTCCTGGATTTCTTGCAGGAGCAGAGCCCGACGCCCGTCAGTTTTTATGTCATGATTTAATGAATGGGGGTGGTCAAATGGAAAGAGACCCAGGAAAGCAGCATTGACACAAGAACCAGGGTTTGGTATGTAGAAAGCAAGGGAGGTCTTGATCCAACCTCTGTCAGTGAATGGATTAAAGGGTGGTAGATAGAAGACTTGTGAGAAGGACGAGCAAGACTGCCTCGGGCGACAAGCCTTCAGAAGCTTGAGGATGAAAAACTCAGAAGCCAAGATCCTCTTGGTTGGGAGCTTCAAGGAGCTGAAGAGTGACTCGATTGGATCCTCCAATTCCAAGTCGTTCAGCGCTACAAAAATAATAGGAACCGATTAGAAACAATGTAATTGTTACAGTGATCCAACCTACATCATCCTATAACAGCTACAACTCGATTGGATCCTCCAATTCCGAGTTGTTCTAACACAGTATAAAAGAGATGGAAAAGAGGCTGACATCCATAAATTAAGAAGTCTCAAATGCCATATACATTAACCAGAGTGACCAACACTTCATCAAAACTTTACAATCGGGAGCTTTGCTCAACCATCGATCCCTACAAAAATAGCGAAAACGCCTACATATACTCAAAAACAACAACAACAGCAAAAGCAAGACGCTGCATTAAAAACATTGCGTCTGCATGTCTTCTGACAGTCTGCGCATGCAGACTCTAGCCGATCGTGCACCCAATACTTGGTGTCCCCTCGGCTAAATCGGACGACTATTCTTTGTCAGACGCCACCTTAACTGCACATGGCTCTTGCAAGAGAAGTAGCTGAGCTATTAAGAGCCGAGCTAGCATGTGCAAACCTCCTTGGTGATTCAAGAACTCGCATGGCTTCTCTGGAAAAATGGGTACACAGGACCCTCTCGAGCAGTTCTCTTGCCAGACCGTCCATTCCTCGCATTTAATGAATGAGGAGAGGCCTCAACCCCCCTTTCTCGCCTTCATTTACTCCAAGTGAAAACCAGGATCGAGGTCGGATCAAATGGCACTTGGAGATCACAGTGATTCCTTTTGTGAACATACACGATGCCTTCGGCACTTCTTGAACAGCTCTTTTCTTTCCCAAGTGACCACGGGCTGTGACCATGTGCTCGTTCCCAAGGCACCTTCGATGTTCATGAATGGGGAGGAGCTAATCCTTGCTTCTTAAAATCGCGATGAGAGAAATGCCGAGACGGCTTAATCTAGCACCATGCATCCCTCTAGATCTGACAGCTCTGAACTCTTCCGACGATGTCGTGGGCTCGGGCCCTGGACACTCCCGGCACCTCGTGCATCAGGATATGAAGGAGCTTCTCTTTGTGCGTCGGAGTCGTGATGAGCGAATAGGCGAGGAGCCTAATCGCGCGCCAGGTGTTTCCTGTGGATGGACAGTCGAGATTGCCTCGTGATACTGCGGGCCCTACTTTGAGCGCCTTCGACGCATTCGGGGTTCGAAGTTTCGAGAGATAGGACAACATGGAACCTTTACCCCTTGAACTCCCGATTTCCGAAACGCCGACGCGAGTGGATCTTGCGCCACACGTCCTCTGGATGGGCGGATGTTATCTTTCCCTGCACACAATATGGGCACCATCCATTGCGTTATCTTCGACGCACCTTTCTATTTGCGATTTCCCGCCAACCGTTGATATGCTCATATGGATGGATCCAGACCATTGACACTATAATTTTTCCCACTCGCTTGATTTTAAGTCCAAAAAGGTCTTCTTATGTTCATTGCGCTTGGGCGCTCCTCGTGCAGCCTGCAGACCTGGATATCCCGATGCCGAAGACAAGTAATGTTGCTAACACACCCTGTTTCCCCCAGTCTGTAAAAATAACTATATTGGCCAAGAACTATGGCAAACTCAAAGATGTGAATGTTTGATTTGACGGACCTTTGCATAAAAGGTTGATGCATGTAAATTATGTTATGGATATGTGTTACATGATTTTTGGGAGAGGGATGTGCTAAAAGAGACCACTATGGCTAATGAGAGGTGGTGGAAGGGACCTAGAATGGTTGTGTTAACTTCCACCGAGCCAGTATTGTACTGGTTTATATTTACTCACAAACCAAAGCATCTCTCTGATTCTGGAATGGATTTCCCGTCAGATTGGTAGGTGGGGAGGCTCCTCAAGAGTTAATGAGGGGATGGGGGTAAACCGCCCATCCGTAACATCCCTCAGACCTGACCATGGATGGCGAAATTCGCGCCACACGCAACCTTGTAGACCAATTTGGCAAGGGAAGAAATGTGGTAAGAGCAGAGGAGAAGAGTGTGCGTGATGGGGATCATGAAAGAGACTGGAGAAACCCAGGAAACGCAGGGAGTTTTGAATACCAGGAGAAGGAGAGTAACCTTCGTCCTGGATTATTTTCCTATATCAGGAGAAGGAGAGTAACCTTCGTCCTAGATTATTTTCCTATATCAGGAGAAGGAGAGTAACCTTCATCCTTGATTTTTGTGGAGATGGAAGTAGGAGACTGAACTTCAAAGCATCATGGTCTAGCTCAGGAGTGGCTAGTGTTAAATTCGTTTGGATTCACTGAGCCTACGGTTGGGTGGAAATGAGCACCCCTTTCAGCAGTTGCATCACGCCTGGTAGATCTGATAAGTGTGTTATGCCTTGTATTTCGAATTGAATATCGTGAATACATGCTTATGTTTATATGCCCATAATAATTTATGTGCGGAATGATTGCCTGGTGTTTTAAATTGGAAATAATGGATGCATGTGTATGCTTATATGTCATTGTTGGTTTCTGTATAAATGGTTAAGTCTGCGACATGAGTTCGCTCCACTGAGAATCGTCTTGTTTTCTTAACACCCGTAATGTTCTGGGAAGGCTCCTCAAGAGTACTCTTCTCCGGGGATTACGCCATAAACCTTGGAACCATGCCAAACCTTTACCCAGAGACTCGACTAAGATTCAGGATGATTGCCCAAGAACCGTCTGAAGGTTCATGCGATCCGGGTCTGGAACCCTTATGCAAGGAAGGATAACTCTCTAAGGTCTCAGAGTTGTGGGAGTTTGAAGCCTCAAGAAGTTGAATTTCGTGATTCAAGTTCAGAAGGGATAATGAGCCCAGTTATAGAAAGAGAGAATAGCCTATCATTTGGTAGACGAATGGTCATAATCCTTTCGGGAATACCCCAGATCTGTTGAGACCGATGGATCTAGAGAAGGAGCACAGGCATTAACACCTCGACCCTTTCAACCTTCGCATGTAGCGATGGGATCCTAGACCGTAGATCCAAGGATCTGATGGAGCCCTATTGACCATCGATCTTAGCCTTTGTATAGGCAGGAGAGTAGCATTTCACTAACTCGTGACTTGGAGTGGTCTAGGGTAGGGTTGCATAAACTCACAATTCGCGAGATCGCGACGTGATCGTGACTGTTGGATCCAAGGCACGAGAGAATTGTTGGATTAGATCTTTCATGGTTATCGCCTATCGGGGGTTCAAAACTTGAGGGAGTTTCTTTTTTATTGTAGAATTCACGAAGTTCCGAGCGCCGAGGGCTCGTGCAAACACGTGACCCATCCGTAAGTGGGGACTGCGTGGTTGACAGGTGGCATAACAAAAAGCGACCAGAGAAAGGTGGGAACGGGTGACAGCTGATGGACACATGTCGCCTTGGGAGGATTCAACCCATTGTTGACTTATTGTATCTCAGGAACGCGTGAAGGAGGAGCTTGAGGGCTCAACACTCCAACTCGCGAAGTCGTGAGATACGAGTAGCGCTAGTATCTAGCCTAGGAAGTGGGTGACCAGTGGTGGACACGTGTCACATTGGGAAAGAGTCAACCCACTGTTGACTTATCGTGGCTCAGGGTTTCGTAGGATGAAGAAGCTGCACCTTGATCGCTAAGGCCACGAAATGCTGAGAGCCGAGGTTTCGTGTGACGGGCTGCGGCGACACAGGTCGTGAGCAGAGTATAGCGGGGTTGACAAGTGACGTGTGCGCGTCGCTTTGGCAGAGTCCACACAACATTGACCTCTCACATCTCGGGGATTCACGAAGGAGGAGCACAAGAGCTCAACACCTCAACTGGTGAGGTTGCGAGTGGTGTTAGTGTTTGGCCTAGCCTACGGTTACATATAGCAGGTGCTAGTGAGGAGGGAGACATACCCGTATAGTATCTCGGGTATCGGTGTTTGGAAAAAGGGGAGTCAAGAGTCTTGATTCCTGACTCACGAGTTGCGAGAGACACTTGCGCTAAGGCCAACTTGTGGTCATTTGGAGGAGGATAAGGGAAGAGAGGGTCAACACTAAGCCCCATAGAAGTCTCAAGGATTCTGTTCCTCGAAGAAAAAGACGAAAAATTTAAGTTGTTGTAGTGGGTGTGTGACAAATTGGTATCAAAGCATGGTTACAACACTTGGCTTGCTTGGGTTCATGAACGAGTTGCGCATAAACTCCATTTGAATTACTCTTAAATGGAGTAACCCTCTATCTTAACCCCTTTAGCAAAATCCGAAGTTAAGAATGAAAATTCCTACTGTGTGTATGCATTTGAAAAATATAAATTATGCATTGATTGTGAATGAATATAATGTTGACTAACAATAAGTGTTTTTCTTGCACAACAAGCAAACGATCAACCGCAGGAAACTGCAGACGCATAGAATGGTGACGCACCACGAAGTGGGGGATGGCTCCCACAATAGAGACGAAGAGTCTGACGAAAGGAGAGCAGTAGAGACCCCTCCCGATCTAGCTGAGACTGTGAGAAGCCTCATGGTCAAACTACAGAGCTGCAAGGTCGACAACGAGAGGTTGATAAAAGAGTAAGAGAAGTAGACATAAATTAATGCAGTCTTGCTACAGAGTTTATCCGACATACAAAGACAATTGCAACATGAACCTGACACCAGTCATGCAGACCGACGACAGACAAAGAATAGTCGAAGTCCACCTGACATACGAAAATGTGGTGTTTTAAGTGGCCACACTGGGAAGAGCACCTCAAGAAAGGTCCACCCCAGAGATAAGGGACAAGCATCGGACGATTCATCTGAAAAGGAAACTGGAGATTCAGAGGGATCTTCTAGTAGCAGAACTAGTTCTTATTCCCGAAGAAAACGGAAGAAGCAAAAGCATTCCAAAAGTCACAATCTCAAAGAATTCAATAAGTCCAAACCACCCTCTTTCGACGATGAAATAAAGAAAGGGGAGGAAGCGGAGGCCTGGCTACTTGGACTAAAGAAGTATTTTAGAGTCCATGACTTCACAGAAAACTTGAAGGCCTGAGTAGCCACTTTCAACTTGAATGGAAAGGCTTCCATTTGGTGGGAAGACCTTAAGAATGTAAAAGGGATTCACAAAGAAGACCTATCTTGGGAACGGTTTGAGAAATAATTCAGGAGGAAGTATCTGTCAGAAAAATATTTCGACGAAAAGACTCAAGAATTCTATGAACTCAAGATAGGGCAACGCACCATAGAGGAATATGTCAGCAGATTCCTCGAATTGTTGAGGTACGTACCCTATATAAAAACAGAGAAGGCAAAGGTGCAATGATTCATCAATGGACTACCTAAGGAATATCAGAAGAAGATTGAGTTTGATGAGCCAAAGACCCTAAAAGACACTATCTGAAAGGCAAGATATTGTTACGAATAGCTGGGGCATCGGACAAAACCTCGCAAAAACTAGAAGCAAAAGAATAGTTTGGGATCCTAGAAAAAGGGGTTTAAATCCCCAAGATTTAAAAAGTATAAGAAGGACTCAATGATGAGCTTCCCAACCCGAAGTGTACACCAGCAGAATTTCCCCTCCCAGAGCGGAAATAAACCTTCTGAATCTACCCCAGGAAAGATTGATAACCCAAAGAGAGAACCCTTGAAATGTTGGGGTTGTGGAGAAAAACATCTACTGAGGGACTGCCCGCACCGACAACAGAACAGTCGGAGAATTTACAACGTTCATGAAGCTACCACCATCAATGACATGGCCAAGAGTGTGCCGCAAATTTATGCAGCCTTGGATAATAAACAAGCTGACCACCAGGCTTCAGTGGTGGATGTTAGCGATAAAAAACGCACCAACATTTTTGAAAGAACGATGCCTAATATTGTAGGGAAATTTTTGATAGCTTCCCGAGATCCAAATGCAGATCTGAAAGCACCATTGGAAAGTTCAGGATTTGTAGATGTCAATCGACTATTTAAGCATGCAAAACAGACTCTCCATGACTAAGAAATTTGATTTTGAAAAAATCGGCGCTTTCACCAGCGCAGAAGGCAAAATTATAACCAGTTAGTTGTTGAAAGATCCGCCTTTCAATAGCTAAGGAGCAGATTTTCGGGTAAGTTAGCTGTTGAAAGCCTGTCACTGCCAGAATAGCCAAATTTTCGCCCAGATCAGGATTTTTTGGGTTTGAATGGTTTGAAATCTTTTTCAATAAACTGGTTATGAATTATCAAATCAAAAGCTGAAGGCCATTCTTGAAGATGAAAGTCAAAAGGGAATTTTTTGACTAGATTTGGTGATTTTCAAGGGCAAAATGATAGGGATTTTTGGCACACATCATTAAATTCGAATTCCACTTTCAAAGGAACAGATCAAGGAGCCTTGGAAGGCTAGGCTACACTTCATCAACTTTCAACCAATGTTTGAAGACCAAAAGATAGAGGTTGACCTCATCTTGAGGATCTCTCCTTATCTTTTGTAAATCAATTTTGACTTTCTTTTTTTAGAATATCAGATCCATTGTTTTAGGATCTAAAACTGATTGTAAAAGGCTATAAAGCCAAAGAAATTTGGAGCTCTAAAGGTTCAATTTTGGATTCTCTTTCGCTATTGTACTAAGACACTTATGTTTCAATACAAAATCAGTCTTCTTTTGTTGTTAATGACAGATTTCTTCATCTATTCCATGTTCTGTACTTTATTTCAGTTTAGCTCAGCTATTAGGAACTGTCATCTTCTTAATTAGCTCATAAACTTGAACTAAAGGAATTCTTGTTGACTTGTATGATCCTACACATTGTTGTACTTGATTATCTAGATCAGTTTTCTCCATACCTTTTGATACTACTCTGTCTGCTCATTGATTCCTAAAAGCATTGTTTCATTCGATTACATTGTGAGTTGTCTTCCCATTAGCTATTCTCAGTTATCCCATTGATCCACACTTTCATTATTCATGATTTCTTAAGTTACCAAGCATCCTTAGCCTACAACCCTAAGGAGTTTCTTGGAGTGATAACAAAATGGCACCGTTGCCGGGGAGAGGAGATTGAAGCTCAGCTTCCTTGGTAGACGACAAGATCCAGATTTGATGATAGACAAAGCTTGGACATCATTTGGTTGTAATCATCTATCTGGCGACTCCATGAAGGACGAATTCAGTGGCGACTCCATGAAGGACGAATCTGTTGGCGACTCCACTGGTATATAAATGAATCAGATCTTAGCAAAAAGGTATGTGTTCTGCAATTTCTCAAGTATTTCTGGTTACCCTCATCCAGTACCTACTATAGATGAATGGGAACGTAGTATCCCCAGATTTCGTGGAGAGAAGTGGGAAGTACCAGTTGAACATTTGCTGGATTTCCATGACTTCATTGACCGGCTTGAAATTGTACATGAAGATGTTCAAATTAAGTTGTTCAAATTTTCTTTAGAGGGAATTGCTCTTGACTAGTGCCAGTCTCTTCCGGATGCAAGTGTCTGCTCTTTGGCTGATTTTCATGCTGCCTTCCATGTATTTTGTAAAGACCATTTTTCTGATGACCTTCTCTATCCTGAATGCTGTCATGATTTCAATTTGTTGAATAAGAAATCAGATAGTTATGTGAAATATGCTACAGCAGGAGATGATTCTCATCATGACCAAGATATTGATGATCTACAGGATGATGGCCATAGTATAGATGTTTTAAACAGTACACCAAATACATCCACTATATTAGATTGTTATCAAGATAATATTGCCTCTTTTAAAAACTTAAAAAGTGAAGAGCAAATTGACAAGACAACAAGTGAAAGTTTCAGATATGCAGAGGATCATGAGGGCAGCCTACAGTTTCAAGATTTGCAGAGACTGGAAATTTGCAGCAGACGTGAAGAAGAGCAAAAAGAATTAGATTGCAGTACATATGAGGAGAGTAATGGTAAAGAGGAGCAGAAAGGTTCAAATCAGACATTCAATTTGTATTTTCCTCCAGCAGAGATCAAGCTATCCACATTCGGCATTGAGTTTTGTGAAGGAAAAGAAGAGCAGCTCCAACACAGTCAGTTGGATCACCAGTTACAAAAGGTATTTCTTTATGAATTCAATGACCCTATTGCTGGCTATTTAGATTCTATGAGCAGCATAAATCCAAGGATATTTTTGTCAAAAGGAGATTATCTTTATCATCCACTCAAATCTTTTTTCTGCATGATATGGCTTTCATTACTTTTCGGGTCAAGATCTAGCATGATGCCTGTAAATTAGTTTCTGACATGGCTTTATTGGAAGTATGCTTTTACTTGATCAATATACTTCTATTGGCTAGATGTAGGAGTAAACAGGAAAATAAGCTCTTCTTATGAGCACGTAGATCATTTTTAGTATTGTTGAATAAGTAGAGATACTTGTCCACCTAGCATATGGTGCATACTAGCCATGGGCCAATCTCTATTTTTGTATGCGGAGACCAGGAGAAGCCTGCCCTTGTTACTTATTCAGATGTGGCCTTGAACTACATGTCATGCTTTCAATGACTGTTCTTCTTCTCTGAGGTTGCTTCGTTACTCTTTCACAATTTCTGCATCTATCATATTGACGCACCTGGACATGAGTTAGGAGCTGCTGCAATTTCTTCAGATGTTGCTATACCTACTGTGGATGAGAGGCGGAGTAGTAATGTTATGCGCTTTATGCAAGTGATCAAGTCGGAGATATAATCTAACTGAAGGGTTGAAGAAATTGCAAGTGCAGGACACTCATATTTGTGGGAGAAAACTCTCCATTTCATTCAGAAGCTCTTCACATGTGTGCCAAAATGGAAAAAAAAATTCAGTGTATTGGTTGAGGTCCAGGCTTGTGGATCACTTGTGACAGAGGAACAACTTCATGCAATGTTAATCCCAATTGAATACTTTCTGATGGGATATGGATTTTACAGGTCTCCCCAGTTATCATGCAACTATGGGTCTAGCTCCGGTCCAACCAGTCCTTTAAGTCCATCTTGCATCTCAGCTGAATTGCTCTCTCCTGAAAGTTTAGGCCTGAAGCTAAAACCGATCAAAATACGCATTGCTATTGATGATAAAGGGGGACACTTTTTGGCCCAGCAACATATGTCATCTGGTAGAATTAAAGATGAACCAGATTTTGGTGGCTCTTATTATTGTTTTATCCATTGTGGGATTTCACAACTGGTGAATAAGGGAGTCATGCTAGTCTTGGATATGGGATTTAAGTCACACTACTCTTCAGTAAGGTGTCCAAGAGGCTGACATATTTTGACCAATGAAACTATCTGGAGTCCAAGGAAGTAGTCATGCTGATCAAGGCATAGTATTAAATTTGAGGTTTGCATCTGAGCTTTCGGGATTCCTACTATTCGGAAGTCAACATTAAGGAGTAACAAGTTCAGGATAACCATAAAATTCAATGTGGCAATAATTATCTGTAGATAAAATTGAGAGATTTTTGTATCCTTTGCATGTAGAATGTATTCGGATCCGAAGTAGTTCAGGAAACAATTTTTGTGATCATTTGTAAAACTATACAGTTATACCATGCATACATGTGATACAAGCATGGGCGCTCAGCATTGACAGCCCGTGTGTCCTCATCTTCATCTTCTCGTGCTTTATCTGCGGATTTGGCACCAGTGGATGACACCAGCAGAGAAGATACAGAGTCCAGTAAAATTAGTGAAAATTATTTTTCTATTGTTCAACTAATGCTTATATATAAAGGACTCATATAACAGCTGCAGCGTTTCTTAAGAGGTTGCAAATCATACTATCCTCGCCATTCTTTAAGCCGGACAACACTCATAACCACTGGCAGTCCTATTTTATTTCTTGATGCATTTACTACTCTCATTGTTTATTATTCTTCAACAACAGATCCTGCATTGTCATTTCCTCCTCCATAGAACCATCTTTTACGAGCTATAATTAACAAGATTAAGCTAGAAAGAAGTATCACACCCAAACTTCTTTTGATTCGTAGTCGCCATGATAGTGCTGAACCCTTTGAACAGTATCTTATTGAAGAGCAGGATGTTGATGGAGTAGGGTTGAGTAATGGGATGGGTTTTGTTTCCTTTCTTGAACAAATCAACCGAGATATTCTGGAATATATGAAATGAATATGTTGAGTACAGACCGCTCCAGAGTCCACTGGTTTCATTCGTTTAACGACAGTGTCAAGTCCTCTTATTTCTGACGGCCCGTGAATTTCTCATTCAAGACGCGCTATCAGAGCTCCAGATCCGTTCAAGGCGGCTACGAATAGTTGAAACTCCAGTTTGACAAGCGAATTCATCATCCAGATAACTATGGGAGCGGAATGACATGGAGGCCAATCCGACAAATGTGGCATGCGTGACTTCGCAATGCCATTCACCGCAATCGACGGTAACCATTTCAAGGTTGCCAGACAAAATTGGAGGAAGTTTGCCAGGTGTCTATTATATTCAAGATGAAATCCCTGTTATTGATCCAGACTTGCAAATCATTTCTCCTCTAGAAGGTCATGTACATTTGGTTATTGCAAAGTATAAGGCATCTCTTGAAGAAAATGATCAGTTCCAGAGATGTGTAGAAGAGTTGGTATCATGAACTGATGATGGTTCTAGGGAGGAGGAAACTCAGTTGCCTCCGGATGTCGCCCTGAGAGAAGCCTCCAGTTGCAAAGAGATGGAACTATCTCAGTTACGTCAGAGACTCGATGAAGTGGATCCAGTAAGATCTCAACAGGAAGAACAAATGAGGGATCTCAAAGAGAAAAATTCGTCTCTGAGAGAAAAGCTTAGCATGGTTGTATCTAAAGGCAAGGCATTGGTTCAACAACGTGATGTACTGAAACATTCATTGACCGAGAAGTCAAATGAGCTAGATAGGTGTTGGCAAGAACTGCAGATTAAAACTGCTGCATTGCATGAGGCTGAAGCAAAGATCAAATCATATGGAGAGGCTGGAGAACGTGTCGAGGCATTGGAGTCAGAGTTAGCCTATATATGGAATTCATCAAATAGTCTTCGAGAATCCTTTTTCCATAAAGACACCATTCTTTAGAAAATAGAAGAAATTTTGGAGGAGCTAAATTTGCCAGAGCAATTTCATTCCATGGAAATTATTGAACAAATTGAGTGGCTTGCAAGGTCATATTCTGTTGAAAGTGATCCAGTTTCTAGAAGTTTGGACCAGGGAATGCCTCGAAGAAATGACAAAGATGATGCCAGTTTCAGGGCATCGAATTCAGAATTAGATTCTGTCAACCTGAGTCAAAGTCAAGTGATTGAAGATTTAAGAAGGAAACACGAGGAGCTTCAGGGTAAGTACTTAAGTCTAGCTGAACAATATGATATGTTGGAGCAGTCTTTACTGGAAAGGAATCATGTTATTCAGAGATAGGTTCATTGTTCTATCTGAAGAAGTTAGCATGCTTAAGGCAACTAATCAAGAGGAAGTTGTGGGCACTGTCACTCTGTCACATAATGCACAAGTGTTGTCCAGGCTTCAGGTTGCATTTGATGCAAAGGAGCAGGAATTATTGGAAGTGCATAGGAAGCTAGAAGAAGCCACTGAAGTTGTGGCATCACATAAGAGTGAGYAAGATAAGMTCATTGAGGAATGCAGGATAGGGYGTTTCCACAACATTTATGGTCCTTTTGGCACATGGAAGGGTGGACGTGAGAAGGCACCTGCTGCCTTTTGTAGGAAGACAATCACATCCACTGATAGGTTTGAAATGTGGGGCGATGGTGAGCAAACACGATCCTTTACATTCATTGATGAATGTGTGAAAAGTAATTTTTTTGCTGGGTTTGTAGCCATATCAGGTATGTCAGGTCCGTACTCTGAATCTGGAAATGACATAAACCATGTTCCTGTTGAGGTGGGTCCAGATCTTCAACTAGAACCTGGGGAGAAAGTAAGAACAGTTGTTAAGGAAGACACTTTTTCATGATGCAGAAATCAAATTGGATGACAATTTTCATATTGATAAAGCCAACATAAATGTTGTCCCCTTCGAAATGGCCAGCTGTTCAGAAGATCCACTTCTATGCCAGTCACTCCTTGAAAAATCTAGTGAACCTCTTTCAGCAAAGGAAGATGAATTCGATTGCAGAAGTGCAGCATCCATACCATCCAAAGGATCCCAAGACTTTGACAGATTGGATGATGAGCAACTCATGTCAATGTCTGCTGACATTGAACCATTCCACAAACTGCAAAATCCGTCAAATCAATTAGTTTCTAATCATACCCCTGCTGCACCATCAACTGCTTTGGATAACAGATGTTCAGAGAGACAGAAAATTTCTGAGAGTGCTTCGATGCCATAGATAACAACAGTTGTGCATTTGGATTTCCTTTTGTATGCTTTGCAGCTGTGGTGTCATTGCTTAAATTATTTCGATATCTCTAACTTGTTTTTCCTCACTTGCTTAGCATATCAATTCTTGAATCAAGCATTGCAGGTCACCTGAGGTTCAAACATCAAGTGTCAACAACACTTTATCGAGCAGCTGCTGAAGAATCTAACACTTTATGCAGGATCATTGCTGCTTTGCATTATTTTCTTCTCAAAGATAAAACAGAACTTTCACCAGCGCGGAAGGCAGAATTATAATCAGTTAGTTGATGAAAGGTAAAGCTTTTACCATCTAATTAGCAAATCTTAAGGCGAAATAGCTGGTGAAACCTAAGACTGGCCAGCGAAGCACATTGGCGAGCCTTGGAAGGCTACCTGCACATATCAGAGGATCTAGAAATGCTTTGTATCTGAAGTTGCTGCTGTATTGATACACGATCCGGAAAAGGTTTACAGAGACATGGTTGCAACCGGCAACACCCTCCATTGCTTGGTTTCCTCATTATGTTTCTGTAAGGTTGAAATATGCAATTGGTGAAAATCCTCATGTCCCTCCTAATCGTGGAAGATAGTCACAGTGGATGTGCCTGTTGACCTTATACTGAGAATCGGTAGCGCTGTAAACAGAGGGAGGAGCTTCGTCTAGCAAACCCTGAGGTCTTTGTACTCTTGCAGGTAATCGAGATTCGTCAAGTTTTGATTTTTGGGTAAGTTTTTGTTTTCGGTGGTTTAGGAGAGCCCATGTGTGTGCTAATTAACCACCGAAAAGGCTGAATGGCTCCATGGCCCAATACTAAAGGCACAAGGTCTGTTAGGTTCTTGGACACATCACAGGGAGGTATCCATCCTAGTTGGAGCCAGATGTTAGCGATAAAAAATGCACCGACATTTTTGAAAGAACGATGCCTAATCTTGTAGGGAAATTTTTGATAGCTTCCTGAGATCCAAATGCAGATCTGAAAGAACCATTGGAAATTTCAGGATTTGTAGATGTCGATCGACTATTTAAGCATGCAAAACAGACTCTCCATGACTGAGAAATTTGATTTTGAAAAAATCTGCGCTTTCACCAGCGCAGAAGGCAAAATTATAACCAATTAGCTGTTGAAAGCTCCGCTTTTCAACAGCTAAGGAGCATATTTTCGGGTAAGTTAGCTGTTGAAAGCCTGTCACGGCCAGAATAGCCAAATTTTCGCCCAGATCAGGATTTTTTGGGTTTGAATGGTTTGAAATATTTTTCAATAAGCTGGTTATGAATTATCAAATCAAAAGTTGAAGGCCATTCTTGAATATGAAAGTCAAAAGGGAATTTTTTGACTAGATTTAGTGATTTTCAAGGGCAAAATGATAGGGATTTTTGGCACACATCATCAAATTCAAATTCCACTTTCAAAGGAACAGATCAAGGAGCCTTGGAAGGCTAGGCTACACTTCATCAACTTTCAACCAATGTTTGAAGACCAAAAGATAGAGGTTGACCTCATCTTGAGGATCTCTCCTTATCTTTTGTAAATCAGTTTTGACTTTCTATTTTTAGAATATCAGATCCATTGTTTTAGGATCTGAAACTGATTGTAAAAGGCTATAAAGCCAAAGACATTTGGAGCTCTAAAGGTTCAATTTTGGATACTCTTTGGCTATTGTACTAAGACACTTATGTTTCAATACAAAATCAGTCTTCTTTTGTTGTTAATGATAGATTTCTTCATCTATTCCATGTTCTGTACTTTATTTCAGTTTAGCTCAGCTATTAGGAACTGTCATCTTCTTAATTAGCTCATAAAATTGAACTAAAGGAATTCTTGTTGACTTGTATGATCCTACACACTATTGTACTTGATTCTCTAGATCAGTTTTCTCCATACCTTTTTTATATTACTCTGTCTGCTCATTGATTCCTAAAAGAACTGTTCAATTCGATTGCATTGTGAGTTGTCTTCCCATTAGCTATTCTCAGTTATCCCATTGATCCACACTTTCATTATTCATGATTTCTTAAGTTACCAAGCATCCTTAGCCTACACCCCTAAGGAGTTTCTTGGAGTGAAAACAGTGGAGATGGAAGGTATGATCACCAACCATCTAGTGTCTATTGTAATTGACCCTGGTTCAACTTTGAATTATATAGCTCATAAGGCTATTGATAAGTGTAAATTACATCCACATAAACATGCCAAGCCATGGTTGGTATAGTTAGCCACTGGCACCAAAAGAAAGGTAGCGGAGGTCATACCAGCTTGCCAATTCACTATGGGTGAATTCCCCACCCAAGAAACCTTTAACATACTACCCCTAGGATATTATGACCTCTTGATTGGAATGGGCTAGCTAGCCACATATAAAGCCAGACTAGACTGTTACCATAAAACTTTAGAATGTGTAGGTGAAGAAGGAAGAAGGATAACCCTTCCAGGGATCCAAAAACCTGTCTCGGTGAGACGAATATCAGCCCTTCAAATGAGAAAGTATTGCAGAAAGGGATGTCTACTTTATGTGATACAGGTGTTGGAATTAGTTGAATATGAAAAACCAAGCCTCGAAGACCACCCCACACTAAGAGAATATAAAGATGTATTTCTAGAAGAGGTATCGGGTCTACCTCTGAGAAGGGACGTTGACTTCTCGATAGAACTTTCACTGGGAGCGGTGCTAGTGTCTAGGACACCCTACAGAATGAGCACACCCGATCTAGTTGAGCTTAAATTACAACTAAAAGAAATGATGGAAAAAGGCTATATCCGACCCAACGTGTCTCCATGGGGAGCACTAGTTCTGTTTGTAAAGAAGAAAGATGGTAACCCTCCAACTATGCATAGATTATAGACAACTAAATAAAGTAACCATGAAGAACAAGTACCCCTTACCCAGGATCGATGACCTGTTCGATCAATTGGGAGGTGCTTCCATATTCTCAAAGATTGACTTGAGATTTGGATACCATCAAGTCTGAATCAAGGGTGAAGACATCCACAAAACTGCCTTCAGGATGAGATATGGTCACTATGAGTTTGTGGCAGTACCATTTAGATTAACCAATGCCCCTGCCACTTTTATGTGCTCTTGAACAATGTGCTCAGCAAGTTCCTGGACAAATTTGTACTGGTTTTTATTGACGATATATTAATTTACTCCAAGAATAGAGAGGAACATGAGGAACATCTTAGACTTGTGCTTCAAGTGTTAAGAGAACATCAACTCTATGCCAAATTTAGCAAGTGTGACTTTTTCTAGAAGCAAATACATTACTTGGGCCATGTCATATCTGAAAAAGGAGTAGCAGTAGACCTTGACAAGACCAATTCTATCATGGAATGGCCTACCCCAAAGGACGTTTCAGATATTAGATCCTTTATGGGCTTAACATGATACTATAGGAGATTTATAAAAGGATTCTCCAAGATTGGTTTTCCAA
>JASDQU011100393.1:20235-30981 GCA_032191745.1 Picea mariana | reverse complement strand
GGCGTGAACAATGGAAACAAGTTCCAAGTCATGCGTGGCATAGTTCCTCTCATGTTCCTTAATCTTTCTGGATTCATATCCAATGACATGTCCATTTTGCATGAGGAATCCCCCAATTCCTTCCTTACATGCATCTGTACATACGAAAAAACTTTCATTTGGGTCAACAATCTTTAACACAGGTGCACTAGTAAGTAATTCCTTCAACAGATTAAAATTCTTTTCACACTTGAGTGTCCATTCAAATTTAGTTCCCTTCTTTTGAAAATAAGTGATGGGATGAGCAATCTTAGACAACCCTACTATGAACCTTCTATAGTAGCCAACTAATCCCATAAAAGATCCGATGTCTGACACATTTCTGGGTGTTGGCCATCCTCTAATGGATTCGATCTTCTCTGGAGCTACTACTATGCCCTGCTCTGAAATAATGTCTCCTAAGTAATGGATCTGCTTTTGATAAAAAGAACACTTACTCAACTTGGCATACCACTGATTTTCTCTCAGCACTTGCAATACCAGTCTTAAGTGATGTTCATTCTCTTCTCTAGACTTAGAATAGATAAGTATGTCATCCAGGAATACTATGACAAACTTATCCAAATAATTCTTGAATATGCCATTCATTAAGCACATGAAGACAACTAGTGCATTGGTCAGTCCAAATGGAACCACTACAAATTCATAATGCCCATACCTGGTCCTAAAGGTTGTCTTATGAATGTCTTCTTCCTTGATTCTTACCTGATGGTATCCTTCCCTTAGGTCAATCTTTGAGAATATCTTTTCTCCTCTTAGGTGATCAAAGAGGTCATCAATTTGGGGTAGAGGATACTTGTTCTTTATAGTGTACTTGTTCAGCTGTCGGAAGTCAATACACAACCTCATGGTTCCATCCTTCTTTTTGACAAAAAGTACTGGTTCTCCCCAAGGTGAAACACTTGGACATATGTACCCTTTCTTCAACAATTCCTCCAACTGCATTTGTAATTCTTTTAACTTTGGTGTGCTCATTCTGTAAGGTGTTTTTGACACCGAGGCAACTTCTGGCACTAAATCAATTGAGAAATCTATCTCCCTTCTTGGTGGCAATCTAGGTGTTTCTTGGAATACATCTTCAAATTCCTGTAGTACCGAGAAATATTTGAGGCTTGGTCCCTTTGTATTATCTGGCTCTTCCACATGAGTTGCATACAATTGACATCCCTTCCTAAAACATATTTTTAGATGTAAGGATGAAATATCCCTTACAGAGATGGGTCTTGGAACTCCTTTCATAGTGCCTTGTTTTCCATTTCCATCCAGACATGTAAATGTCTTGTTATGAAAATCTAGGACAACATGATGCTTGTCCAACCAATACATTCCAATCAGAATATCATAAGACCCCAATGGTATGATATTTAGATCAATACTAGTATTCACGCCATTAAGACTTATGGAACAACTTCTGACCATATCATGGATTCCTCTTTTGGTCCCAGTGCTTAATTGAACCAAACTTGCTTTTCCAAGTTTACTTTTCTCCAAATGTAATCTATCCACTATCTTAGCATCAATGTAGCAATGACTTTCTCCTTGTTATCACTAGAAGTCACCTTCAGATTGCATTGAAGGTAAGCCTAGTACCCATCAATTTATATGTCACAGGTAATTGAGTTTTGAGTGGTCAAATGGAGAAAACTCAATAATAATAGCATTCTAACTTAGAAATTTGGACTAGCATGGACCAGACATTGAGGTCTTGAATCAAATTCAGTCAGTAAGTTGGAGTAAGGGTGAGTAGGAGGAATATTTAGTGAGAAAGGTGTAGAGGTTTGCTATGAACATTAGATTTTCCAGTAGCCTAAGGAGGAAAAACTTAAACACAAGGTCCTATTGGATTCAAATTTCAAGGAAGCTGAAAGAGATCATAATAGTACTATAGTCAAACATTTATCATACTACAATTACAACAATCCATGTGAATCAATCAAACATCAACTCTCTCAGTATCAGAGGCAAATACGATGGAGTAAGAAAGTTGACTTAGATTAATTAAAATGTCTCAAAAACAAATACATAACCAGAGAACCAATTGTTCTCAATCAAAATATTACAATAGCAGGGAGCCTAGCTCAACCATTCGACCTTACAAAAGTATCAAAACTGCCTATATATACTAAAATGATGCAACCACTAGGAATGTGATCAGATCACTGCCTTCAAAGCCTTTAGTCGGCACCCACTCTGTCAGGTTGTGCAGAACTCATGATGTCAGATGCGATCCAAGCATAGTTACATTCTTTACAGGAAAAATTGCCCATAAGGAAGCTTCAGATCGTAAGTGCACCTTCATGGCTACTCTCTACAACATTTTCCATTTATGGGATGAGGCGAGGTCTCAACTACTGCCCACAATATTCAATAACTGTCTTCATTGGGATTAGGACTAGGCTTGACACCCATAATTGTTCTCAGACAAAGCTAATGACTTTTGTGAGTCCATCCTGATGCCTCGAGGCCATGAATGGTCTTTGTTTGTGACCAATGCGATATTTGCAGGTGGAAATCTGATAGTGTATGTGCACGGGTGATGTGGTGTGAGGTGCTTGGCGAAAACTCGCATGGCCCAACTAGTGAGCGATGACCATGTGGAAGGAAGCGATTGGGTGGAGTGAAGGTTGGGATGAGGTTGCGGTAGCAAGGGAAAGGCAGAGGTGGCAGAGGAACGAGGGAGGTGTGATAGGCGGGGAGGAGGTGAGTGTAAGGGAGATTGGAATGTGAGTGGAATAGGTGTTAGGAGGTGAGAGGAGGTATCGGGAAGGGAGATGCGATAGGTGGAGAGAGGTTTCTTGAGCTGCTTAGGCCTCTAATCTTTTCATTTTCCCTATGGAAATCATGGGCATAATGCCACATGATTTACACCATAATGCAATTGAAGGTAAACCTCAATTTTTGTCTGATTTTTAAGAAACAGTTTGCAGATCCTGATGTTAACATATAGGCTCCATGGGGGATAGAGACCTCCTTGTGAGGCTCTAAGAAGTCCTTTTGCAGTTTCAATGCCTTAGTATTGGGCCATGGAGTCACTTATAAAAACCAAAAACAAAAGAAAAATGATATTTACAGTGACATGGGAAACTACTCATGGCTTAAGTAAAAAACTTCTTCAGAAAATGCCCATTTACAGGGCTACCAAAAACTTCAGTATCCTCCAAATCCTGCAACTTGTAAGTGTTATTTGGAAAACCCTCAGAAATTTTGAAGGAGCCGATCCATAAGGCCTCAAATTTACTGTGCTTTCCTTTATCTTGTCAGGTGCATCCCACTTGAGTACTAGATCTTCCAGCTGGAAATCCTTTTTGTTCACCTTCTTGTCAAAGGCTTGCTTGATCTTCTATTGATGGTCATGTGCTTTGTCCAGTAGTTTCTCCCTAGTCTGCTGCACTTCTACCAGCTACTGTATTCTTCTAATCATATCATTTGGTTCTCCCTGGTAGTCTTGGAATATTTTTTCCACAGGCAAGGCAAGATTATAAGGAAAGATGGCCTCAACTCCATATACAAGATGGAAAGGAGAGACACCAAGATATCTTTTTTTTTCACTCGTTCAACCCATAGATAAAATTTAGGCTTTGAATCCCATGCTTTCTTATTGTCCTCTAACAGTCTTTTGATGATCTTAATAAGTCTCTTGTTAGAGGACTCTTCCAGTCCATTCCCTTGGGGGTAGTAAGGAGTAGAGTGAATCAATGTGATTCCAAAATGTTCACAAAACTTAATTAGTGGTTCATCCTTAAAAGTTGAAGCATTATTAGAGACAATTCTATTTGGACAACCAAATATTGCCACAATATCCTCAAGAAAACCAATGATTACTTTGTGGGAAGAATTTCTTGTGGGGATAGATTCTATCCACTTAGTAAAGTAGTCTGTGGCAGTCAAGATACACCTATGCTGACCACTTGAAGCATGATGAATTTCCCCAATAAAATCTAGGCACCACTATTGAAAGGGTTTTGAAGCTACCACACGCTTTAATGGAAAAGAATTGAGATGTTGCTTTCCAAAGAATTTTTGACACTTTACACAAGACCTGATCTTTACACAGACATCAGTGAAGAGACTAGGCCAAAAATACCCAGCCCTGAGAATCTTGTAGGCTGTGGTTCTCCATAAGTGATGCCCCCCACACAAACTATCATGAAAATCATACATAATCCTTTGGGCTTCCTATGGGTATAGACATCTCAAAAGCACTCCTAAAGGGTCTTTCCAATATAAAAATTGATAAATCAGAAAATATTTAATTTATTTGAGCTTCAAATCTCTTACCTTTCTCTTTCCCATGCCATCAGGAGGCTGTAAATTCTGTAGGAAAAATATAATGTCTTTGTACCAAGTGCATCCTGCCAACGGGGGTGTGACTTTAGGACCTTCATCAGAGAACTTAGCTTGTTGATCCTCTAAACAACTGTTGATCAAATTGAACCCCAAGGCTTTATAATTAGTTTCAACCAACAACCTAGCTAAACCTTGACCTTTAACCAATTTGGTAGGATTTATTTCAAGATCAAATTCAAGGATTTTGGCAATCCACTTTCTCCTTCTTCTGTCTATATCCGGCTAAATGAGGATATCCTTCATAGAAGATGAAGGGACATATGTAATGAATTTTGAATGTAGCACATAAACTATGAAAGCTTTGAGAGCTTTAACCAAAGCATAGGCCTGTTTTTCCATGATGTCATACTTTATTTCAGCATCTCTCAGTGCCCTACTAAAAAAGGAAATGGGTTTCTCTAACCCCTCAACATTTTTTTGCAATAAAACAACTGCTACTATGTTAAATGAAGCAAAAGAAAAAATCAGAAACTCCTTAGAGTAGTCGGGACTGATGAGCACATGTGCTTCAATCAAGGCCTTATTTATTTTTTCAAAAGAGTTACGAGATTCAACAGTCCATTTGATTTCATTTCCTTTCCTCAACATGGCTGTGATAAAATTTACGAACTCAGAAAAATTTGAAACAAACCTTCTTAGAAAATTAACTTTCCCCAAAAAATACCAAATTTCTTTCTTGGATATATGGAGCAACAAAGCTTGGATAGCTTCTACCCTGCTTGGATCAATTTTTACCCCCTCAGCTGACACAATGTGCCCCAACAATTTCTCCTCTTTCATGGAAAATAATGAATTCTTGGGATTTAAAGAGAGACCAAATTTTATGCATTTCAGGAAGTCTCTTTTCATATGATCATAATGTTCTTTATTATATTGTGAGAACACTATTATGTCATACAAATAAATTACCACAAACTTGTCCTTTTCTCCAATAAAATCTATGTCCATGGCTCACTGAAAAGTTGCTCTTGCGTTCATCAATCCAAAGGGCATCTTAGCGTACATGAATGTACCCCAAGGAGTGGTGAAGGCTATATTTTCTCTGTCTTTAGTTAAGACAAAGACTTGATTGTAGCCAGAAAATCCATCAATCATAGACATCCTGGATTCCCATGTCACCCTTTGTAATATGTGTTCCATCTTGGGCAAGGGGTAGTTATATTTTTTAGAGCTTCTATTCAGATTTCAAAAATCCACACAAAGTTTGATTTCTCCATTATTCTTTCTTACTAGGACCAAGTTGGCCACCCATTCAGAGTACACCAAAGGAATGATAATATGGGCATCCAAAATATTTTTAACCTCCTTCTCCATAATGGGCAACAACATAGGATTTATTTGTCTCAACTTCTGCCTAAATGGCTTGGACTCTTCCTTCAACAGGATCTTGTGCTCAATGATACTTGTGTCATATGTCCTAAGATCTTCATATGTCCAGGCAAACACATCAACAACATCCTTTAATAGCTCAACATATTCAGCCCTTTTCTCTCTTGACAAGCTGCTTGACAACTTAACAAATTTGGGATCCTTCTCTATACCAATATTGTACTCAAATACTTCAACATCATCAACTGAACCTCTAAAATTTACTACCACATCATTCCCATCAAAAAATCTTTCCAAAGGAACTAGTCCCTTCAGAATGTGGTTGCTAGGCAGCTGAATAATATGGTGATTAGCAATTTTATTTAAAAGTACATTAGCATGAGGGCTACTTTCAGAATAATGATCCTGATCAATATGTAATGCAGAGAACTCATCAATAGACTCAATAAACTTTTTGATTTCATTGTCATCCTCAAACACCTTCCAATGCTTGATATTGTCAGGTACGAAGGGTCTATATTTCACCCCTATATCATACTTGAGTTTAGGTGGCAATGAGACTCTGAAATGTCTTACTGAAACAACCAAAGAATCATTCATGGTATTCTCCTCTCTTGGAATAAATGAAATGTTGAAAGCTAGGAAGAAACTGTCAACTAGGTCCCATAATTCATTTTTGTAAGTCTTCAGCCTAGGGTGCTTGGCTTGATAAATATTTTTGAACTGATGAAAAATTAGTTCTGCATCCCCAAATACTGATATCTCTTCAATCCACATGTCTTTTGTAGCCCTTAAACCCAAAACGAGAGCTTCATACTCTGCTACATTATTTGTAGCTTCAAATTCTAGCTTGTAGGAAAAAGGTATAGTCTCTTGACAAGGTGAAACAAAGACCACTCCAGCACCAATGCCTTCCTTAGAAGAGGCTCCATCAAAGAACATCTTCCAAATAGAGGTAGTTGGAGGAGGGATTTCACAAAGAGTAATGGTTTTTTTTTTCTGATTTCAAGAGGAGGTTCAGGAGTATTAGTTAGTTGCAATAGGCTGGATCCCAAATCAGTGTCAATAGAAAAAATAGGATGGTTGGTGGGGTCTGTTTCATCACTAATGATGTAGGCCAACTAAGCTTCACTGTAAAGTCTTCTATGCTCACCGCCAAACATAGGAATGGTGGCATATGTGAGGTCTATCTGCAAAGTTCCCTAATTTTTTTTTATCCAAGATCTTGACAATAACATACCAAACTTGGGGGGAACATCAACCACTACAATGTCCATGACCACACTTTTCATGGGAAACTGAAACAAGGTCACAACCAGATCTTTGATGACCTCGAGACACTTTACTTTCCTAGAGTCAAAAGAATATAAGTCATGGTAGGATTTTGTGATTTCTAATCCAAGTTCAACCATGACTTCTTTGGGCATGAGATTGTGAGATTCCCCCGAGTCCATCAAACAATTATGCAACACCTTATCATGTATGTTTAGTGATGTATAGAAGGGAGGGGATGAATCATCTATATCTTCTATTAAAGGACCTAAGATGGCTGCTGGATTTTCATCTTGAAGATTAACTGAGTTAGTGGTATTTGAATAGGAATCAAACAACAACATTTTGGAAAGATATTTGTTCACTTCTTCAATTTTTATCAATTCCGAAAATGGCACAGGGATTTTGATTTTTTGGATCTCATTTTCATAACTGAAGGAAGGTGGAGATTTCAGAATCTCCTTGACTTATGGGATAGGATCCTCAACCAAAACTGGGGGGCTTTGAGAAAATTTCTCTTTGCTGCCAATTGTCACAACCTTGGCAATTTTTTTTGTTTTTGTGGGCTAATCAGAAGCATTAGTATTTTCCCCTTTCTTTTTAGATCTCAGATCATATCTACTAGGATTTTCTTTTTCCTTCTCTCCCTTAATTAATTTATTTGATTATCCATTAAGGACTTCCCATATGTAGATTGGGTTAAGTGAGTGGATGGAGGGGTGTCACCCAAGAAAAGGATCTCAGGATCATCTTCTTCATCTTCTCCTTCCTCGTCAGCCAAAAGGTTGTTTTGTAAGGGAGTTTGGATCTTTTGGTCATCCCTTTCTCTGTTTTTGGGATCTCTTGTAAGAGTCTAAGGAACATTATTAGGTCTCCTGAAACCACCTCTATTATCAACATTTTGTTTATTTCTATAGGTCTGTTTTCCCTCAAACTTTAACTTTTCCATCTTAGCAGAAAGAGATTTTACTAATTTGGTAAGTTCATCAACTTGGGGGTGGACAATAGAGGAATCAAAGGATGAGGATTCAATTCTACTCTTTCTCCTGTCCTTATTTGATTTCCCTCTAAGTTGATCAGATGCCACTATGTTAGATTCTACCTCCACGTCTGCATCTTGCATGTGAGCTAAGGAGGCAGATCTCCTTTCTCTCAGTAAAAGGCAAAAATCAAGGTCAAAAGCACTGACATAGGTGATTTTTGCAGAGGTATCTGTAGGATTTATCTTAGGAGGGATTTTATTGTACATTTTGTTGAATATTTGAGAGAAATCAGAGACATACTCTCCTTCTTTCCTCTTTAGGGATCCAAATTCTGTGATATAATACAAAGAGTCCTTTTTGTCCCTCCACTGCCTCAGAAACACATCATATAAAGCCTCAATCCCGATGATAGATCGAGGGGGAAAAGCCCTAAACCACTTTCTAGCCTCGCCATCAAGTCTATAAACAAAAATCCTCATCCATACATCTTCATTCCCAATGGTAAGGTTGTCTGTATAACCATAAAAGGCTTCAATATGTTCTTCTGTAGTTTTTTCTTCCTCACCTATGAACTTGGGCAACTGCTTAAGGTATCCATCCGCTGGAAAAGCATTAGAGGCTGTGACAGGACAAGAGGGGCATACCTAGCAGCTACTATAGCTTCCATTATAGTTCTAGGGGGATTAGCTCCTGCCATTTGTATGTGAACTGGAGGAGAACCTGGAGGGGATGGAGTTGGGATATGTGAAACTGGGACAATGTTCCTGGGAGGTGTAGACAAGGGTCTTGAGGGAAAAAAAGTCTCCCCTTTCGCAACTGCAACAAATCTAATATGAGGAGGAGTAGGAAAGTATTCTAAGGTAAAATATCTCTCCTTCCACTTCACAACTTCGGGGGAGAAAGGGGTGTCAAATATCTCTCCTTCCAAACCAAGAATAGGAGGGGAGAAATCGGTAGGAAAACTCCCAAAACTTAAATTTGTTGAAACTCTAGCAGTTTGTATAACAGGAGAATCAGAAACAATTACTGGAGTTTGTAGAGAGGGATTATGCAAATTATCAGAAAAAGTTGGTACAACAGTAGAGGTACCTTTTTGAGTGATATTTCCCTTTTTGATAATTTCCTCTGGGCCAACTTCAGACGTTGCTAGAGGAAGCAGTGAAGTGGACCTCGTATGTCTGCCCTTAGGAGCCATAAATGAAATAGTGGAGTCCCCATGTGCAAGTTGCAATCTTCAATGGTACTGATATCTGATGCACCTTCAAAATCAAATTTTCTTTGTTGTTCTATCCCAGGGAATTGTATTCAATTTGTTCCCCGAAAACGATGCCATAAATGTTAGCACTAGAAGTCACCTTTAGATTGCATTGAAGGTAAGTCCAGTACCGATCAGTTTATATGTCACAGGTAATTGAGTTTTGAGTGGTCAATAGGAGAAAAATCAATAATAATAGCATTCTAACTCATAAATCTGGACTAGCATGCACCAACCATTGAGGTCTTGAATCAACTTCAGTCAGTAAGTTGGAGTAAGGGTGAGTAGGAGGAAGATTTAGTGAGAAAGGTGTAGAGGTCTGCTATGAACATCAAATTTTCCAGCAGCCTAAGGAGGAAAAACTTAAACACAAGGTCCTCTTGGATTCAAATTTCAAGGAAGCTGAAAGAGATCATAACAATACTATAATCAAACATTGATCATAATATGGTTACAACAATCCATGTGAATCAATCAAACATGAAATCTCTCAATATCAGAGGCAAATAAGATGGAGTAAGCAAGATGACTTAGATTAATCAAAATGTCTCAAAAACAAATACATAACAAGAGAACCAGTTGTTCTCAATCAAAATATTACAATAGCAGGGAGCCTAGCTCAACCATTCGACCTTAACAAAATATCAAAACTGCCTATATATACTAAAATGATGCAACCACCAGGAATGTGATTAGATCACTGCCTTCAAAGCCTTCACTCGGCGCCCACTCTGTTAGGTTGTGCTTAATATGCCTTCAAAGACTTCTTCCATTTTCTCAATATGCATCCTGAGTTGATGTGCTTAAGCCCCTTAATTCTGCAAAATGTGTAAGCGACCATTTTGTTTGAATTACGCATATGATAAACAAAATTTCCAAACCATGCTACAGGTCTCTTTCTTTTTTTGTTCATGGATATGATATCCCCATTCTCCGAAAATAACAGTGTTCTGTTATCCTTGGCCGACAAAGAATCTCATCATGCGCAGGTGCTTCCTTCAAACCACCTTCCCAGGTGATCATGGCTAGAAACTGCGGCTAAAGCCTTCCTTAGCACTTTTCTATCTCGAAGACAACCAATTCTACCCTTAACCCTCCTTCCTTCAACTCTCAATCTGCATATGACCATGACCATGACCCTGTGATTAGCTGAAAAAGCGCTTGCCCAGAGCTTCGGGACTTTGGAACTTTTAGCCAGGACCAGATCAATGGTCCTTGTCCTCTTTCATGGTCAACGATCAAGATCCACTTCGGGGCTCCGTGCTTTGGGAGTGTCGACCTTCCTCACTTGTCTCCTCCCAGAACACTTTTACCCGGAGTTCATGATCTGTCGACAGGTGTCCTCCCATAGATCAATGACTGTGATTCACTTCGGCTCTTCAGGCTTCAGAAGTTTCAAAATTTCCTCCTGCACTTTCTCTCGGAGTGCCTAGTCTCTAGACTGCATGATCTGTTGCCATGTGGCAAAATACTGGAAGTGGACATGTGGCCCAATCAGGTGGGTGACATGTGTCACGTTCT
>JASDQU011100392.1:29339-48958 GCA_032191745.1 Picea mariana | reverse complement strand
ATTTGTCAATTAAGTCCCCCCCTTATCACCTTTTCATTCTAATTCTCCGTTGACTTAGGCTTAAGTGACTTTTCCTAAGTATTTTGGCTTAATTCATCGTTTAGCCTTAATTCCTCCTTATTTCTCCATCTGGCTCCCTGTTTGTGCTTGACTATAGTCTACGGGAACATATAGACTACTAAGTCACTCCTTTCTATACTAATCTTGGGGACGGGACATCACAGAATTTGGGTCTGCAAATCCACAACAATCAAAGTATGATAAAGACGGTCCTAACAAACATCCTCCATAAAACTAGTCCAAGCCACAAGAAAATAAGGGTAAGGGAAAGACGAAGAATGACACTAGAAAGTGGTGTGACTTCAACAAAATACCCTGGCACAACACCGATGAATGTCGCTCAAAACAGTCATTGGTGGCCGAGATCAAAGAAAAAGAGCCGAACCCAGATTCAGAAAATAATGGGAGAAGATAGATCATTGACACAGACCCCACTGCTACTGTCGTGATCGCAACAATTCAACCATAAGAATCAGTAGATCTTGAAGAGGGGGAGCACCTCTGCCATTCACAGATGTGGGTAAAGGGGACCCTGTTGCATTTCATTGTTTATATCGAAAGCTAGAAGAACCTCATCTCAGTAAAGGTCATCAAACAGTTTGGATTGTCGACAACACCACACCCACAACCATACAACATCAGGTGGCTTCGCCAGGGACGAGATCTCTGTGGAATCCAATAGTGTCACTTGTCCTATGGAATCCAACCCTTCCAGGATGAGGTATTGTTTGATGTTGTCTCTCTTGATGTCTGTGATATTCCTTTGGGTCACCCATATATGTGGAAGCGCCATGCTATTTATGAGTCTCGACCCCGTAGTGACATTGTTACTCTGTGGGGTCATCTCTATATGATACGAGAGGTAGTTCCAACTACTGTCCCACCAAAACAGTGCCGCAAGGTAATATCTTATACTGCAAAATCTAGCCTCTTCATAATCTCTTCAACAGGTGAATAGAAGGAAATTACAACCACTGCAGCCTTGGCCCAAGACCTTTCTATCCAACAGAAGTAGATTGCAGAAGAAAAATAAGATATTTTTTCTTCACCTAAAAGGGTGCCTACACACTACCTAGTTAATCCACGATATAGTAGGTTGGTTGAATAGATTCAACCCCTCCAGCAATAGGTTCATGACAACCTTCCACAAACCCAACAGCGCAACTTCTCCAGCAAGGAAAGCAGCTCACCAAGATTCATATTCATTAAATGTTTTTCCCTCTCCCCCGATCACTCAACGCAATGGACACCATTTCTTCCTAAGGAGGGAGGATTGATCCAGGTGGGTATCGGTGGACACCCACTGATTCCAACTGGATCAAAACAGTTTGTTGGAAATTTACTATTTTTAGATGTTTTTGGGTCCTAAACTTCTGGGGCCATTTTGAGGGCCTAAACAAGGCTTTTTCGTGATTGGGCACCTCAATGATTTTCGAAGTCTCTAATTAAGTCCCTAAAATGATGCTTCTCATCGATACCTTTCCAAAAAGCTATCGTTTACCCCAAACAGAGATTGTATGTCAAAGTTACACCCATGGGAAGTTGATACACCAAACTACCCAAAACAGGGTCCAAAAAACTATTGGATTTTTATCTTCTGGGGTTAGGGTTTTGGATTTTCTTTATGTTAAAAATGTCCTTGGAGACTCAATGTAACATCATTTTCTGGCGAATGAGCATAGCCATCACATCTCTTCTCAGAGATAAGCTACCACCATTCTAGTGAGTTCATTCACTCTAATGGTGGTAGTTCTATACATTTCGCTCATTAATAGAAATTGTGTATTATTGTATCTCTATCTTTATTGTGATATCTTTTCTATATCTATATTGTATTATTGGATATCCGATATATCTTTGTACATTTCTTTATTATATCTCCGCTCTCATTTTGTGCCAAAAATAATCCAGATCAAAAAGTTTATATATATAACCCTTTTAATAAAAAATTCTTTTTAAAACTTCACTTGACTATATATATTCAAGTGAAGTTTTAAAAATGAATTTTTATAAAAAGGGTTCTTTTGAGAGCTCTTTTAATAAAGTAAAGAGAGGAGTTTTAAGGATTAATATTGAAGGGTTATATACTTAAGAACTATAAGTAAAAAGGTTTATATTAAGTAAGCAAAAGAAGGGTGGAGAAAATTTTCTTTGAGGGTATGGAGAATGGTCGCTCGGACTGTAATATTTTTGTCAACCTCCTGAACCTTAGAGACACTTGGGATGTATGAGAGAACCGACGATGGATTTTTCCTATAGAATGCTTCAAAAAGAGTCATGCGAGTGGCAGTATGGTAAGATGTGTTGTACCACCATTTATCTAGGGGTAACCACTGAGCCTATTGATTTTGTCTCTCGGACGCAAAACACCTAAAATTTGTTTCCAAACACTTCTTGACAGATTCATTTTTTCCATTAGTCTGGAGATGATAGGCAATGTAGAGATGAAATTGGGTTTCCTAGAGACTAAACAATTCTTTCCAAAAAAATTTGGTGAAAGTTGGATCTCTATCAAAGACAATAGAAAGAGGCATGCCATGGAGTTTGAATATATTATCCATAAAAATCTGATTCATTGCGGATGTGGTGAACGGGTGTTGAAGAGCACATAAATGAGCATATTTGGAAAGATGATATACTACTACCATGATGATTGAATTATTTCCCTATTTAGGTAAGCCAATATTGGAATCCATAGAAATATCCCTCCAAATAGTAGGAGAATCGAGAGCGGTTGGAATGTGCCTAGAGCTTTGATTGTTTCACACTTATTGAATTGATAGGTATCACATTCATCCACAAAGTGTGGATGTCTTGTTTCATATCATCCAAGAAAAAATAATGTTTGACCCATTCATAGGTTTTGTTAAACCAGGAATGCATAGCTACGATTGGAGAACACAACTCAAATAGCACCATGCATTTAAGGTTTGATTGTTTTCTTAAATACAGACGACAATTATAGCGAAGCTATTCATTGTGCCAAAAGTACCTTGGAGAAGCTTGAGGATCTTGTTGCAATTTTTGGATCAGGCTAGAAAATTTGGGGTCTTGCAACCATTCTTGGTGAACATCTTGAAGCCAGTCTGCTACAATGAAAGAGAGGGAAAAGAGGGACCCTTCTTCTTCATATTCCCTTGAAAGAGCATCAACAACCAAATTTTATTTTCCCTTCTTGTAGATGATATCATAATTATATCCAAACATCTTTATCGCCCATTTTTGTTGCTCTGGGATGAAATTCTTTGTTCCAGAAAATACTTGAGGCTATGATGATCAGTTTTAATTTGGAAGAATTGACCCAATATATAAGGATGTTATAGATCCACTACATGCAAAATAGCCAACATTTATTACCTATTATTGGACGAAATGTCGCTCTGAGAGTCTTTTGCTAGTAAAATCCAAAGGTCTACCGTATTGCATGAGGACTACACTAATTCCTTTACCTGACGCATCGCATTCTAGGACAAAAGTCTTGGTGAATTCGGGTAGTGCCAGGACAGGGGTTGTGAACATAACATATTTCAAGGCTTGGAAGGATTGATTAGTTGTTGGAGTCCAACTGAAATCATTCTTTTTAAGGAGAGCAGTGAGAGGAGCTGCAATTTTTCTAGAATTCTAAACAAACTTGCGATAATATCCCATTAAACCCAAGAAACCACGCAAGATTTTAAGATTTTTAGGGAAAGGCCAATCCTTCGTAGCTTCAATTTTTTAGGATCCACCCATACACCATCCTTGCCTACAATACGAACCAGGTACTCAAATTCGTAGGTGCCAAAAACACATTTAGATTGTTTGAGAAAAAGTTTGTTCTTAGACAATAGATGGAGAACTTGATCCACATGGGCGAGATGGGGTTGCCAAGTTTTACTATAGATGAGAATATCACCAAAGAAAACTAAGAAAAAATGATGAAGGAAAGGATGAAATAAATGATTCATGAGAATTTTAAAAGTGGAGGGGGCATTACACATGCCATAGGGCATGATCAAGAACACATAGTGACCCTCGTGAGTTCTAAAGGAAGTCTTGGAGATTTCTTTCTCTTTCATGCATATTTGGTGGTATCTAGGATGGAGATAAAGTTATGTAAATTATTGGGCACCATTCAATTCATCCAAAAGGTCATCAATCATAGGAATGGAAAATTTGTCTTTGATTGTGAGTTTTTTTAGAGCATGAAAATCAGGACACATGTGACAACTTCCTTCTTTCTTGAGTACCATGACTACTAGAGAAGAATAGGGGCTAGTACTAGGATGGATAACACCTACTTCTAGAAATTCTTTAACAATTTTCTCAATTTCATTTTCCTGAGAAAAGGGGTGACGATAAGGGAAAACATTGGGAGGAAGACTATCGTGTACTAGAGGAATGGAATGATCATGGGCACCGCAAGAAGGGGGTAGTCCATGGGGAGTGTTAGATATATCTTGGTGTTGGGAGAGTATATATTGGAGGTCAAGGTGCACAAACGGTGTCTCAACAACGTGAATGGAATGGAGTTGGGAAATAATGCTAGAATGACCTTTTTTTAGTAGCTTTTCCATTCGGTGGGAACTGATGATCTCAAATAAACTTGCAAGTGATGCCTTGGAATTTATACTCATGTCCCTCTTGTTGGAATTTCATGGTTAGGTCCTTAAATTCCATGAGGATGGGGTCGAGAGTAACCATTCAACACTAAGAACAATGTCACAACCACCCATGTCGATAGCAAACATATGATATTTTAGATGGTACTGACCAATTTTTAGGCACATATTTTTGCAACGCCTGCCACATTTCATGGAACTACCATTAGCAATCATGATTTGAAAATTGTTGACTACACGAACATAGCAATTGATTTCTTTGGAAATGCGATGATGAATAAAATTATGTGTGTTGTCATTGTCAACGAGGATTATGACTTTCCTATGCTTAATGTAACTAATTAGCTTGAGGGTTTGGGGAGTAGAGAAGCCAGTCAGGGCATGCAACGAAACAATGTTTCAACTTCTGGTGAATCATGGGACAGAATAGGATCGTTTGTTGGGGGTAGTTCTTCCACCATGGAAAATTCAACCTTTTTGTCAACAACACCCTCATAAATGGCCATAAAATCTTATGTTCCTTACACTTGTGCCCCAAAAAATATTTGTCACCACAATTATAGAAAATACTCTTGAGTTGGCATTCAATCATTTCCGCCCAAGTTAATTTCTAGACCTTGAGAGGAGTGGCATGAGGGGAAGGATTGGTAGATCGAGGGTAAGGAATAAAAGAGGGTTTTTGGTTCTAGGAAAAGACAACATGTTGTTCTTCCTTTGCATGTTTAGTAAATTCTAACTAATTATAGGGGTAAGCCATGAGGACCTAGGCTCGGAGTCAATCCTTTAGGCCACTGATAAAGCATTCCCAAAAGAAGGCATCGGACATGTCCTCCATTATGAAATCCAAGTGCTCAAATGTGGCGATAAAGTATTCCACGGTGATAAACTATTTCAACTTGGTTAAACGTCCCAGATGGTGTGTGTCAGTGTCAAAGCGTTCATACATTTTGGCCAAAAATTATATCCAAGAAAAATTCCCTTGGCATGATTTTTTAAGCCATTTCCACCATTTCCAGCTTTCAGGATCCAAATATATGACACCATAACGAATTTTGGGAAACTCATCAGTGATGACATGCAATGAGAAGTAATTTTTCATTTGAGTGACCCAATCGGTGGGATCTAAGCCATCAAATTTGTTCACCTTCGCTTTCGGAAGATGCAAATCACGATGTAAGGGGTTGAACTGAAAATTCTAGGAATTGCAAGAAGTAACACCTTCAGGGTTAGAAGGTTGTTTAGATGAGGTAAGGTCTATAGGAATATTTAGTAATGCCATGATCTTGGTAGCAAAATATTCAAGTTGGTTGTCAATGTGGGCATCGATGTCCTGCTTCATGTCATGTTTCATGTCTTCCATTTTGACATCTATGGTGGAATGCATGGAGGAATTGATGGTGGAAATATTGGAATTGATGTGTCTCATTTCCTTTTGGGTCGTGGAGAGATCAGATGATAGGGAATTGAGGTGGTTTTCAAGGTCTTGGTTGTGGGTGTGGGCCATGGTGAAAGGGAAACATGGGAATGGGGTGGGTGGGTTCGCACAGAAAAGGGGTTACTAGTGAAGGGTACCACTACGATCAATACAAAGAGAGGAATCCAATGGAATAGGTGGGAAATAATGGTGTCGAAAGGGTGGGTGGGTCCACAGAAAAAAAATCTTACAAGTGACAGATACCATTGTGATGAAAGCGAAGAGAGGAAACCAATGGGATAAGTAACAAATGAGGGTAGAAATGATGCCTAAAGAATATTGCAACGATGAAATTCCAAAATAGTTAACAGGGACAATTGTGTAGGAATTTTGCAACCATGATGTAGGAAGCAGGGTTGTGTGGAAAAATATCCCTTTTACTCCTTTTATATTATGTTATGTTCCCAAGGGATAGGGTTTGCAGGGGTCCTACAAATAAGGGTTTTCCCTTTGCTATAACTCTCTGATGTACATGTGAGTTTGAATAGTATTACTCATCCCAATATCTTAGGTAACTAGCTAAGGAGGCTCAATTGTACCCTTAGTCATACTACTCGATTACCTAGGTACTAGAGAGTATCTTCCCAAGTGTTGTTCTTGGTGTCACTATAGCAATCAAGCGGTTGATCGGTTGATCTAAATATAGTTTCAGGAGACCTAGGGGACTCCCTATAAACCTAAAGGTATGTGGGATTGATGGTTGTGTACAGATTATGTCTGATGTAGTAATACTTGAAAGGGTACCAACATGGGTTACAGAAGTTTCCAACAAGGAGAAAATTTTGTTTCAGGTAACCCTATGAAACAATATGTATTTCCTGCGTGTAGTCTCCCCCAGCCATAGTTTTACCCACTGAACGAAAAATCTTTGTGATTTAAAGACACCGGTAGTACACATCTCTACCCTAGAAAAAAAATTACCCACAATTTATACAGAGGAAAGATAGTTGATGCCACGTATAAGGTACCAAATATATTATAATAAGCACAAACATAAATATTGCAACAAATACCAGCTGAAAAACAAAATATAGAGAATCACAACACCAAAAATGATACATTTATTGATAGAAAACCAAGTTCATTTGCCTCTTTGAAGAGGAAACCTCCAATAGAGTAGATCTCTATTACAATAATTCTCAAGACAAGACTTTGGCATGCCTTCTACTCCTATTTATACTAATTCTATCTTCAAAAGAAAAATCTAGAGGAAGATCTTTCTAGAAGCAGAAGCTTCTATTAAGTTTTCTTTTATTAGACTTGTTCACACTATTAAATAGGCCTATTAACTAATTTTATCCTTTATTATATAGAAAATATATTATTCTACCTACGTGAGGGGGTAGGGAGGTTAGGTCCCTAAAATATGTGGACCACTTCTGATGGTGGTCATTCTACAACTTTTCTTGTGTCTTCATGAATTGCATAGGCTTGTGATCAGTGTGGATGATGGATTCCTTTCTTGGAATATAATGCTTCCATTGTCAACCTGCCTTCACAATGGAGTACATATCCTTGTCATAAGTGGGATATTTGTGAACAATGTCATATAGCATCTCACTATTATAGACCATCAAATATCCCTATTGAGTGAGGATTGCACCAATATCATAGTCAAAGGCATCTATCTCAATCTTAAATGGTTTTTGCAGGTCTAGTAACATGAAGACTTGTGCATAGCGGAGGTAGTGTTTCAAATCTAGGAATGCTTTATGTTGTGATTCAGACCAAGAAACTTGGCTTGAGATCCACCTTTGGTCACTTGATTGAGGGGCCAAGCGATATGAGAAAACCCCAACACGAACCTATGGTAGAATTTGGTGAGGCCCGAGAAGTTACAGAGATTTTTTCAGAGTCATCAAGGATGACCAATCGCAAATGACTTGGATAATGGTTGGGTCCACATGCATGCCATGTTCATCCATGATGTATCCCAAGTATTGAATTATCTGCATGGCCAAATCAACATTTCTCTATAATGGCATATAACTTGTGTTGCTACAGGATGCTCAAGACCTGCTTATTGTCATGCAAATGTTTTGCTTGGTTTTGGTTGAATATGAGGATTTCATCCAAATATATGACCACAAAATATTTTGTGAACAACCACAATATATCAACCATCATCCTCATGATTGTCGCTAGAGCATTAATCAATCCAAAAGGCATGAACAAGCACTCAAAAAGGCCTTCTTTAGATTTGAAAGTTGTCTTCCATACATTATTTTGTTAGATCAGAAATTGGTGGTAGCCTATATTCATATCAATATTATTAAATAACTTGGCACCCTTAAGTTGATCAAGAAGATCGTCAATATGGGGGATTAGGTATTGGTTCTTGACGGTGATTTTGTGTAGGGCTCTATAATCAATATAGAGTCATTGTGTGCCATCCTTCTTCTACACCAACATAATTAGGCTCCCATAAGGTGAAGATTTTGGTAAAAAGTGTCTCTTTCAGATGAGCTCGTGAATTTGACACTTTATTTCCTCGTTCTCCAAAAAGGAGTGTCTGTATATTGGACCATTGGGCAAGGGAGCACTAGGTATCAAGTCAATGGAATGTTTTACCTAACATTGTAGAGGCACCCATATAGGTGAGGAAAATATGTCTCTATATTCCTCTACAAGATAGTCCACTTGCTTATGTTGTATATAGAGATCATGTGTTAAAGCTATGGTGGTCATGGTGACATTTTGTTCACCTTCTGAATGAACCATGAAGAGGACAAACTTGGCATTTTGAGAGAATAAATTTAGCACTATTTTTTTGAGATAAATGAAATGGAAGTACCCTATAGGGATGATCTCCAAAAATAATAATGACAGTACAGGGTTGGGACTCATAAACAACATGATGTTTCCACATATATGGTTTTCCTAAAAGAACATCACAAACCTCAATTGGGGAAACATCATACAGTTCCTCATCTTAGAAGGGCTTGATATCATAGGATAGGAGACACTATTGGATAACATGAAGGTCTCATCCGTAGCTCAACCAACTGATGGTGTATGGTTGAGGGTGTGGTGTTGTCAGCAACTTCAATATCTTGATGACCTTAGCTAAGATCAGGATCTTTTGGCTCTCTCCTGTCAACAATAAAATGTAATGGGGTCCACTTCACCCACATCTGTGAATGGAAGAGGTTCTCTCGTTTCTCAAGCTCCTATGACTCATTTGGTTGGATCTTCATGATTGTGATGGTAGCATTGAGTTATAAATAAATGGTTCTCTTTCCCTTGTATTATTATAAATCAAAGTCTAAGTCAGGGTCTGACACTTTTTCTTTAAGCTCAGACAACAACAATTATTTCGAGCAACATTCATCAATGTTGTGCTAGGGGATTTTGTGGAACTCGCATCACTTTTCAGTGTCCTTATTTGACTTCTCATTACCCTTCTTTGGCTACAACTTTAATTGGTTGTCTTGAGGTTAGCTCTCCCTGCTCTATCCCTTTTTGTCAGAGTTAGGGCCTCCTTTACCATACTTCTATTGTGGTATATTTTTAGACCCAAACTCCCACTTATTTTGTTGCTTAAATTTCTTCTTGATTTTGACAGCATGTCGATAAGAATATCCCAGTAAAGAGATGTCCAAGAAATACATATCTTATTGGATGTGCCTATGTAGGCCATTGTAATACTTCAAAACTAGGTTCCACTTGGAGACTTTGATACCTATATTTGAGTGAAATTTATGGAAGATGTTGGTGTACTTTGGCACTCTTTTGTCTCTCTCCTAATGCAGCGTCATCCATCTCATGTATTGGTCATTATATCTTCCAACATGGTAGAATTCCTCCTTGAGTGCATCAACAAAGTCTGCCCAAGTGGGTCTTGTGCTAAATGTTATAAACTCATCTTATTTATGTCTCTCCCAGTAACCTTCAAACCAATCTTTGGCATGGGGAAGATCTTTAAAGAGTGTGAAGGTGATCTTTTCAATGTCAGAAATTTTTTGAATAGGGTAATCACTCTCTAACAAATTTAACCATTTCTCCAAAGCATATGCATATATCTATCCTTTGAATAAATGGATATCCAATTTAAATTTCGCCTTGAAGGGTGTCACACCTCCAAAATGGTTTCTTATTGAAGGTGCCTTTCCTACCATTGGTATTCATTGAAGGATCTATGCGAATTTTTCCATCATATGGTTCCTATGTTGCATAAGTAATTCCTCAAGAAACATCTTGATAGATATCCTACTCCTTCACCTATCTTTTCCCCCACCATTGGAGGTCACTTGGGTAGGAGAGAATGTTCATCTTCCTATAAAAATAGCTTGAGACCCAACTCTTTATACCCTGACCTCATTAGGGACATGCACCACGAGAGAGAGAGAGAGAGAGAGAGAGAGAGAGAGAGAGAGAGAGAGAGAATTTCTTTGATACCAATGATCTATATTGTATAGAGAATGAAATGAAACACACACAGGAATATAACAGAGAACACAATTATACAGTGAAAATCCGACTTCTATTAATGAATAAAATAGTAGAATATTGTAGAACCCAAACTGGATACAATGGTGGTAGCTTATCTTTGAAGAGAGAGAGATGTCAACTATGCTCATTCACAAAAATCTAATACAAGATGCCAAAAGAATGGCCTTTTAACATAAATCTATAACCCTAAAGGTTCAAAACCCTAAACCTAGGAGGCGAAGCACCAAAAGGTGTTTTTGAAAAGCCAAAAGGTATTTTTGGGCGTTAGTTTCTACATCAACTTTCTGTGAGAATAAATTTTGCATACAATATCCATTTGGTGCACATAGTAGCTCACTGGAAACTTCTAACCAAGGGATACAATAAAACAACATGTCCTAGGTTTGTCGAAGCTAGTCCCTTGTCCCATCTCAAAAAATATCATTTAGGACCTCAAAACAACCCTGGAAGTTTAGGACCCAAAAAATCCCAAAAAACCATAATAAGACTGCCAAGATGGAGAACATTGTTTAGTCAATGGTGTTGATGATTGCAGCTATCTGAGACATTCTCCAACTTACAAACTTGTGAGATGTGGATCATTGTAGCTATGCGAGTCTTTCTCTCATCTTACAAACCTAAGAGAATGCCCCTAAAGAAGGGTACGTGGTTCCTGCCTGAGATAGAGCTCGAACGTAGAGATGACCTCCTCCATTCAGAGAATTGAGAAGAAATCCGGATGATTATCTAGTGGGAAAGGAGATCTATTGAGTTAGACGTGCTTGTGGCTAAGCACAAGGTGAACGTGTCAAATCCAAAAGTGTTGGGTGCATCGTCATGTGAATAGAAATGAAGATGATGTATTAGCCTCCTCTGAGCAGCAGAGTTGATGAGAAAACTCCAAATGATTCTCTTGTGTCAGGAAATGGGAAAGAATATCTGTAGAGTGGACGTGCATGTGGACGATCACAGGTGAACGTGTGAAGATCTGGTTCTCCTATGTAATGCAGTGAACCAGAGATATGGACATCCCTATGGATGTGACCCTAGTGGATGAGCACTAGTAGGTGTATCAGATCCTTTGCTATATTGTACAAGAGTCAGACCCACTTGTAACCCTAACTGTAATGTAAAGGGTACAGGTCGACCTTACCTTAATGTAACTAGTAATTAATGTAAAAGATAATTAATCTAGTTAATATTAATTATATTATAAGCTAAGTGAGGTCGGCCCTGTTGTGCCAACAGACACTTCTATTGACAGGATTAGGTTAGTATAAGTAAAGGTAAATTCCCCTTTGAGGAAATATATCTTTCATGTGAGTTTGGAAATTTCAGCAAGTACATCTACTTGGGAAAAGGTTCACACCTCTCTTGGGCGCTAGTCTTCTAGGGTTTGAGCACTCTCTTGTGTGCTAGGTTTTCTTGGTGGTGAAGGTCTTTCTCTTCAAGAATATATAAAATGATTTGGCTAGGTTTTCTTCCCTTGTTGAGAAGGGTTTCCCAAGATACTTCTTGTGTTCTTGTGCATGGTGATTCTTCTTGTGATCTTGGTTGTTGCAACATTAATGGTTATGGTTAATTGTTAAAATGGAATGAAATTCATTCTTAACCTTTATTATTGAAAAATCAATATGGTGTCAGAGCATAGGTATTGAAGAACCCATTGCACAAGCTACAAGCTTTTACCAGTCATTCCTCCTCTTCTGCAGAACCGTACGACCCTCCTAGGGTTTCCAGAAAATCCATACGACCCTCTTCTTTTGAGTGTTTCAACACTTGTAAATTTGACGTTGGGTATAAAATTACCATAGGAGTGTACATACTTCTTCAGCTCACCTCCAGCAAGCTTTCAATTTTGTTTTCGAGCATTTTGACTTTTTGGCCTTAGGGTTTCTAGGGTTTCGCTAAACTCTATAGAAATTTCATAATTAGGGTTTCTGCAATTCCTTGAAGGAGATCTTCAGCTCACCAGTGTTCTCTTATCTTTCAAAGGCTTATTGTTTGCAGTCATAAGTCCAACTAAACCTAAAAGTACTATCTTATCCTAGTCGTTAGGTTTACTAGCCAAGTTGACAAGGGTTTGTGAAGAATCCAAAAATGAGCAAAATCATAATGGGAGGAAAGCTTGATGATTCAAGCAAACTCAGTTCCAGGAAAACAAGACCTCAAAGAAATGAAGACATCAATATATCAACACCCTTAGGTATGCATCTGTATATATATTATTTATATCATTATCATGAGGTAAATTGCAGGACGAAGGAACCTTTTGCTGAAGTCATGGATCTAGAGAAATCTTGGTGCATTCAAAGGAACGACACACTGGAAGTGAAGACTTCAGGTTTGATTGTTGTAAATTGTCATTCCTCTAACATATATTTCTAAAGTTTGCTACAAGTAGGTGTTGTAGATGGTACAACAATCCTTAAATTGTTTTAATTCTAGAGATGTACTCATTATTCTCCTTTAGGACATATTCTTGTTTTGGTTCCTCTTGTTTTCTTGTTCCAGACATGTGAATAACAAAGGAAGATTCTTATCCTTCAGAGGGTGTCAAAACTATTTGAGAAAGAGGAAGAATAGAACCATCATTGAGACAACCAATGCAATAATGCATTATCAGAATCTTTCTAGGATTCCATGGGCAGAACCATGCATGGTACAGTATATGTTTAGAACAAGAGTCTTCACCAGACTTTGAAAAACATAAATCTCGAAGAATTTTTCACCGGAATGAAGCCCGATATTGAAGACTTCAGGTTATTTGGGTGCCCAGTGTATCTTCATGTATCCAAAGAGAAGAAGTCCAAGCTATATCCTTTAGAAAGAAAGGATACAGTGAATCTTCAAAGACATCCCTAGTCAGAGACAGATTGAGACAAGCAAAGACGTTAAAGAAGAGATAGTCTTTCAAAGATCCAGAGAATCTTAGATGGAGTTTGACAGTAAGGCAATACCTTCTCCCCCTTTAGCAGGTTAGAGGGAGAAAAACATTAATCTAGTTGTTCTAGTTGATATGTTCAGAGATATTGTAGTAGGGCATAAAAGGCCTACCTAGACTCACTCTTCAAGAGGCAGAGAAACATACAAACCTCTCAAAGCACATCCTGAGAAAGAAAAAGAGATTTTCGAGCTATCCTTCAGTCATGAGCCACTTCATTGATGTTGAGATTCCTTGTCTTACATAAGCAATAGAAGAACAAGTATGGAAAGATGCCATAACAGAAGAATATTAGTATATCTTAAAGAATGATGTATAAGATATTATTCAGGGACTAGAAGAGAAGTCTGTGGTAACTTCCAAGTGGATCTATAAGATTGAGCATGCAGCTAATGGAAGTGTCAAGAAATACAAAATGAGATCTATAGCCAGAGGTTTCTCACAAATAGAGGGAGTTGTCTATGATGAGACAGTTAATCCAGTAAACTCGATACACTTCCATCTGTACTACCATCCATGAGTTCGAAACTATATCAAATAGATAGATTCTTGATGAGTTTGGATTTCATCAAGAGTGTTGTTGATCCAAACCTATATTATTACAGTGTTGGTGACGAGAGCCTGATTTTGATGACTTATTCAGAAAGCCTTGTTGTTGGATATAAGTAATCCTTGATTTTTGAAATCGAGATGATGAATCTAAGTATGATGCACTACTTATTGGGACAAGAAGTATGACAGAGTACCAATGAGATTTTCCCGAGTCAAGGAAAATATACAATGAAAATATTAAAGAAGTTCAGTATGATAATAATACAAAATCCACTGTGATAAATTTAAAAGGAGAATATTGAGGATGATTCAGATGAGACTGATCCACATTGGATCATTGATGTATCTGGTTAACACCAGACTTGATTCATGTCATGCAATGAATGTGCTTATTCATTTCATGAGTCAACTGAGACAGACTCATTAGACAACAACAAAACATGATGCACAGTTGGATATGGTTTGAGATATGCCTCTAGAGTGGACTTGAGTTTGCAGGATATGCTGATTCAAGTTGAGCAGAAAGTACAGTGGACAAGAAGAGCACATCCTTGATGTTCTACCATGATTTTTTCCATGGTTTTCTAATGCAGCAAGAAACAAAAATCTATGTGGCCCTGAATACCACAAAAACAGAGTATATCCATTGAGTGTGCAAAGAAGTATGGATTCTCAAGCTTCTGACAAATTTACATGATCATGAGATGGATCCTATGATGATAAACAAGAGTTATGTATAAAGCTCCTTGAGAACCCAATGTTTCCTGATGAATCGAAACACGATGAAATGAAATATTCTTATATCAGAGATATGACACAGAGGAAAATCGTACACATACAGTACCTTCCTACACATGAGTAGATTGCAGACATCTTCACCAAACTAACTTGGTGAAGAATACCTTCCTAGTTGAGAGGGAGTATTGATGACTCCAGCCAAGACAAAATTCAAATTACATCCATGTGATACTTGGCATGATGAAGAATTCCTCCCTAGCTGAGAGGGAGTAATGATGATTGCAACTATGTGAGACATTTTCCAGGTTACAAACCTGTGAGATGTGGATCATTGCAACTATGTGAGTCTTTCTCTCAGCTTACAAACCTGAGAGAAATCCCCTAAATAAGGGTATGTGGTTCCTTCTTGAGATAGAGATGGAGCGTAGAGATGGCCTCCTCCATTCAGAGAGTTGAGAAGAAATCTAGATGATTATCACGTGGGAAAGGCAATCTGTTGAGTTAGACGTGCATGTGGTTGAGCACAAGGTGAACGTGTGAAATCCCAAAGTGTTGGGTGCATCGTCATGTGAACAGAAATGAAGATGATGTATTAGCCTCCTCTGAGCATCAGAGTTGAAGAGAAAACTCCAGATGATTCTCCTATGTGAGGCAGTGGGAAAGAAGATCTGTAGAGTGGACGTGCATGTGGACGATCATAGGTGAACGTGTGAAGATCTGGTTCTCCTATGTAATGCAGTGAACCAGAGATATGGACATCCCTATGGATGTGCCCCTAGTGGATGAGCACTAGTGGGTGTATCATATCCTTTTTTATATTGTACAAGAGTGAGACATGCCTGTAACCCTAATTGTAATGTAAAGGGTACAGGTCGACCCTACCTTAATGTAACTAGTAATTAATGTAAAAGATAATTAATCTAGTTAATATTAATTATATTATAAGCTAAGTGAGGTCGACCCTATTGTGCCAATAGACACTTCGGTTGATAGGGCCAGGTTAGTATAAGTAAAGGTAAATTCCCCTTTGAGGAAATATATCTTTCATGTGAGTTTGGAAATTTCAGCAAGTACATCTACTTGGGAAAAGGTGCGCACCTCTCTTGGGTGCTAGTCTTATAAGGTTTGAGCACCCTCTTGTGTGATAGGTTGTCTTGGTGGTGAAGGTCTTTCTCTTGAAGAATATAGCAAAGGATTTGGTTGGGTTTTCTTCCCTTGTTGAGAAGGGTTTCCCAAGATACTTCTTGTGTTCTTGTGCATGGTGCTTCTTCTTGTGATCTTGGTTGCTACAACATTAATGGTTATGGTTAAATGCTAAAATGGAATGAAATTCATGCTTAATCTTGCTTATTGAAAAATCAACAAATGGAAGAGGCGGGTGGCCACCAATATCCACTTGGATCAGCTGGAAGGATAAAATATGGAGTTATCTTCTTGACTTAGTTCTTCCTTAGATGATAGTGTAGAGCCACAAGGTTGTTATAGACAAGGGATGTTGAAAAAATCCAGACTATTTTATTCATGTCCTCTTGGTGTTTCTCTACTACCATTGAGTTTCTTTAGCCCTGATGCAGTCACCCATGTATCATAGGACTTGCTTCGCTACTAGCGAGTGTTTGTAGGCCTAACAAAGATACATGCATCTCTCGCATGATCTTAAATTCATTTCACATGGATTTATATTTTGATTTTATTTTAAGAAATAGGTGGATGGGGGATCTTAATCACCCTTTAAGGCATGTGTGATGATACCTTTTATTTGAGAACTATTTCACATATGCATATTTTGATGATAAGAATATTACTTGCATGTAAAAACCTTGGGAACTACATCAAATTTTGAGTAAAACATTAGTCATTATTAATTGTATGGGTGGAGCCTTGGAGATAACTAGTAATCTATCTAGAACTGGACATTGAGTTTCTCATAGCCATCCATTGTTCAGGTAGTGCTCCACCACTGGGTTGACGACGCATATACCAAACTAAGGTAACAATAAAAGATATAGTGAGCTAGTTTTTTATCCATTGGGATATTATTAGATTTCCATGATTCTGATTAGCTACAGTCAAGGATTCCAAAGCAATTAGGGCACTTGCAATGAACCCTCAATTAGTTTCTGGAATAAAATTAAAAAGGAAAATTCTTTAAAAAGAAATCACCCAAGTAAATAAATAACTAAATAAAATAAAATTCTGACAAATCTAAATCAAATGAACCATGCGGGAAAATTTTCAAATGAAAAACTTAAAAAAAACAAAAGAAATCTACCTATATACAAGCTAATTTCCTAGAAAGTAGCTAATTGAGGTATCTCTTCAAAATTTGGTTATTGACAGGAAGGAGGTTTACTTCTCCCTCTAGGGTTTACAGTGTAATATCCCTGATCCCGCTGATCAAGATATTTTCTACTGATCTATTATTCTGTCTTGCAGATCTGATACACTGGGGGTTTCTGGATGCGTTTCCATTGTATGTTTGAGATCTTGAGGGTTATTGCATGTGCATGTGGGTTATTGCATTTGCATGTTGGTTATTGCATGTGCATGTTGCATATTTATGGTTTAAACAACATATAAAGGATGCATGCAAAAGTAAAGAACATCAACTGCCCAATATCATGTATTATACAGTTCAAGCATGGAAATACAATAGCCTACTGGAAATATAGAATATAAATGTCAGCCAGATCTCATGGATCAGCACTGGAATGCAATCAAATAACATAAAAATACTCGTGATCAGAAGATGATAGCAGATCTGATGCCTGCATGGATAGATCGGCGAAAATATGTGATTTAGGAGAAGTACAGTAACCGCTACCAGCTGGAAAACTCGTCTGGGAGTTCAAAACGTCGGAATACGTTGGAAACTGCTCCAAAATAAGCACCCTAGCCTCTAGACTGAAATGTGTGGGTGTCGGATCTCAAATCTAGTCTCTGAGGCATTGGATCCGGACCCCTGGGGGGTTCGCGCACCTCCTGGGGCACTGGATGCACCCCAAAGGATTCCACCAATGGAATTTGCTGCTATATGGCTCAAAACAATCGTCTCGCCAAATAAGGAAATGGGTCAAAAGGATTTGCCTGGATCTGCCCTGATACTCTGCATGCAACACCAAATGTCTGTTCGGAAGAGTTGCGCCCTAAATGGATGAATGAGTTGATATGAAAGATTCCACCGTCAGAATATGACGATAGATGGCTCAATAGAAGTGCCCTAACTGGATCTCAAATGGGTTGGAAGGAAACTGCAATCTGGATACGAATCTTGTGTAGCTCTCCAAACCCTCAAACTAACTTGTGCACTCTGCAGTGGATACTCCTGTAAAGTACGGTGGAATACCTGGATGGTATTCCCAATGGGCTAGGCTGTGTCTCTCAACACTAAAACCGATCAATGGTGGTGGTTTCCTCCAGAAATCCACAAAATAGTAAGGTCGGCTCTCCTCCTCCTCTAGGAACTCTCAACATCAAATCATAACAATCCATAATGAATTAGGTTGCTTTACCCTTCCTTTATAGCATCCCAAAACCCTAATTCATTGTTGGCCTTTTCCCTCCAAGTGAATTTTACTTTATTTTATTATTCCTTGATTAAATCACTTAATTAATTAATTAACCATTTTACCTCTAAAAAGTGATTTATCCATCTTGATGGCTTCTCCAGCCACTGAAAGTCACTTCTCATCATCTTATCCTGTAGTGCTCTTCCTCCTGATTCTGATGAGATATTACACTAAGAGGTTTCTCCAAGTAATATGCCCATTATGACCTTCTTAGTGAATTTAATTAAGACATGACCCATAATAACTCAAAATTACGGAAATCGTCGGAATGCAACGAAACCAAAGCCCAGTCGTGCGGAATGGATCTTGATGATGATCAATGCAAGTCGGGCCCAAATAAACCCCTCAATATATCCCAAACTCTCTGTCACCCCTATCTGGCTACTCGGGTAGGCATAACACTCTGAAATGTTGTAATGTTATAATGCCCCAAAATGGGGACATCACAGTCCTCCCTGTCGAAATATTACTTGTCCTCAAGAAATAACTGAATTCAACTACATATGATTTCGGGGTCCCATATCCACCTGTGTGACATAAGGTAGACTCCCCTCAAGATGTGGTCTCTCCAAGTGCTCACCATGCATGACACCCACATTCTCTTGATGAGTAGAATGATCAATGGACAAAGAATCTCAGTAAACTCCCCAAGCAACCACTCTACTTGAAACTCAACTCGATTAAACATTGAACTACCAAGAACTCCAATCCCTAGATCCCATATCAGAATGTGAACTGCAGTGCCCTGTGGAGTATAGTTCTATAACATATCAACACCATGAGTCTCCTGCACATAAAACATGGCCTCAACCTGAAATGGGTCTATCCTACCAGACCATACCAAACTCAGCATGGCCCCCACCGACTGAACATGTTGTTGCCATAGTGAGGTACTACAAGACCTCAATGAATCACCAACTAGTGACGTGCTCTCCCCAATACTGAAACTCAATGGAAAATCAAAGTGACTTCCCCCTGCAAACGTATGCTCATCTCCATCATTCAATGAAATGCCCAACCCTGTAATCCCAGGGTCCCATGCTAGTCTCTGACAGGGACCATCATGCTGATGTTTCTCTACTCTGATCATGACTATCTGCTCAAAGTATCCATACTGTGCCCTCCATGCATGGATCCTCATAAGATGAAACAAACTATCGACCCAATGCACTCCAGGATCCCATGTCAAATTTGGAAGCTCATCACTTCCAATCCCCACTAACTGTTGATGTGCCCTACTAGTAACTGTC
>JASDQU011100391.1:12137-26780 GCA_032191745.1 Picea mariana | reverse complement strand
AGCGTTGATGTTTGAGCAACAAGCGTGAGACATTCTCCCTAAAGGGTCCTGTGCGGACTAGTAGGGGGGAATGTGGACTTCATTGTGGCATGCCTCAGATGGTCGGATGAAGGAACCAAGACATTGGTTTCATGAGGAAACCTCGATATGTCTTGGGGGACATTGGTTCCATGAGGGAACCCCGATATGTCTTAGACATGTGTTTCAAAAGGGAACCAAGAGATATCTAGTATGGACATAGTTCATGAGTGAGTTGAGACATTAGTTTCATGAGGGAACCTCGATATGTCAAGTATGGTCAAATATGACTTAGCTTGATCAGCCCCAAGGGACTGGCCACCCCTTGTAGGATGAGCTAGCTCAAGTCTTGTGGATACCAACTACATGATGTGTATAAACACAAGTGAATGGCCCTAGTAAGCATCGGGCAGACTTTCTCCTAGATTGGGCTGCAGTCCAATGGAGATAGGATACATTTATCACAAGGGTGTACTTGTGATAAATGGGGCCAAGCATAGTCCTTCCTTGATCATGACAAGGAGTGATATGGACTCGAGGTGCTTGAGGTGCTTTCCATGTATCAAATAGCATTGGGATGACATTCACTCACAGGGGTGTACCTGTGGTAAATGGCCTTGGTGTGATCTTTGTCCTTAGTCATGGTGATTTGACTTGGAATGATAAAGACTTAAAGATCTTAGATGCTATCACAAGCGAACCTAGAGTGAGCCTGATCTCAAAGAGAGTCAATTGGCTCAGAGGGAGAGCCGCAGAAGGAGTTTCCACTCGGTTCAGGTGGGAGAGAGACATCTCCCAAGACTGACAGGTGTCATGAGTCTAGAGTGAAGTTTGTATACTTCAGAGACAAGCTTTGGCATGATGAATAATGTCTCCCTAGTTGAGAGGGAGTGTTGATTTTTGGACAACATCTAGAAGACATTCTATATATATATTATTCAAGGGATGCATCCTTTCATGGATGGTCACCATATGTTCTCTATATATGGAACACTCATCATTGTAATAAGATATTCATATACAATATTATAAAAATCAACAAAACTCACCTCAATGATGTGGACCTCTTCTTGCAGACATCGTCTTGGGTGACAATAAAAATGGCCTATGAAGCCCACTTAAACAATAAGAATAAAAACCAAAACATGGGAAGTTTCAACCTATAAACATACAACAGTTGATGCATAAAAACATGCCATAGTAAACATCAAAATACAGAACTACAGATCTCCTAACCCTGTTAGCATAAGCACAATCAACAAATGCATTAGAGGCCACCCTTTACACGGTTCGCATCCAAAATGACAATTACAAATCACATAGCTGAATTTTCCTTGCAAAGAAGGCATCACCTTAGGACCTGTCACCATGTGAGATCACCTGCCATAATTCCAAAGAATCACGAACCATACAAACTGAAAACACTCTTGTATGATTAACCCTACATGATGTAATATCAAGGAGTAATACTAATTTTGAGGAAACTATCGGTCATAGAGAAAGGGTAGATACTATATCCAACACGTCACACAGCTCCATAGGAGAAAAGGATTATACAGAATTGCCATATCCATCCATCAATTCCTTCAAGGTTGTTTCCTATCAGCACCATAACCATCATTGACTAAATTTTGTCAAATTATAACAAGCTCCATTCATAATATGTCATTCCTAGGCCAATATTTCATTAGCATTTCCTCTAGAGAGACCTGCATTTTTCCACGCACCTCATTCTTTCTGGCTTCCTTTAGTGCTCTGATCACTGCCAGAGCCCTAAAGGAAACCAGAAAGGATGAGGTGAGTGGCAAAATGCAGGTTTCTTTAAAGGAAATGCTAATCAGAGATGTAATCTCTACAAAAGACTGAAGAACTAAAGAAAACAAACAGATGAAAATATTCAGGAAATACCGGCACAGGTAGAAAATTAGAAAAGCAGAGAATAAACATACAAAACGCTCACCTGAAATCTTGGCAGGATAGTTAAAATAGATATGAATATAAGATTTGATCTTTGTTGGTAATTTGACTCTAATCTTATTGGCAAGCTTTGCCTACTGATCATTTTCTTGTGAGCAAATCCTAACCTTAGAAGTACAAGGGCTGTTGGACTGACTCTGCTAAAATTTCAAATTTGGATTTTTTCATCTTGGCAAATCTGCTCATCATTGTCACTGAAACATTGCCCAAACGTTCAAACCCATGCAATGGAAACATTATCCAAAAAGATAATGCAGGAACACCAAACACAATAAATACATGCTGGAATGCAAAATCTCGAATCTCTAATCCATGTCACACAGATAGTAATCTTTTAACTCTTCTATCAGACAAATATCTACTTGCAATAATGAAGCGCCTGGCTTCAAATTTCAGTAGACCAAAAAAGAATGCTGCAAACAACAGTCACAGGATACAGCTAGATTACAGGAAAAAACGTCATATTCTGAATACTACAAGATCTAATGTATTACTACAGAAATGCAATTTGGGTAAATGTTTGTGTTTGGTGAAAAACAGTCATTTCAAATTGTTGAGCATTCCTTTAGTTACATTGAACTGCTGTGAAAGCATTATCTGACCTCCGTCACCATTGCATTCTACAGGATTTATTCACCAAGGCACCTTTTTGTTTGGTCTCGATTGCTGAGTGAACCAGACTACACTCTTTTGCAAATTCAAAACAGCACCCACCTGGACTTCTAAAACTTCCAAGCATTTCCTTCATGGCAACCAACCCAACTATAATTGTAGAGGAAACTTGGAGAAATTTTCCTTGAAATACATGTTCGAAATGAGAGGGAAATGCATGAATGAGAATGATTGGGCTTGTGTTTTGCTCAAACAGAGAAAAGTGCTAATGAAACACACAAACTGACATAGAATAGTTGCTATGCCATAAAAATGCAATGCATAAATGCTCAATCAACTAGGGGAATTTAACCATCAAGCCAATGTCCTCCAAAGGTCAGTGCCATGTCCTCATCACTGCCCATTAACAGGTGAGTAATCTGAAATGACTCCACACTCCATTAGAGTACAAAACAACTAACATTCATACCTCGGAGCTCATTACAACAGTAAGCAATGCAATCACAAGTAGGGTTGCGCCCAACAAGAAGATTCCTCCCTCTCACCTCGCTGGAATTTGTTGAAATTTTAAAAATCCGTGCTTAAGACATATCCATACATTTTACTTTATTTACTTGAGGTTTCCCAGATCTATTTCCTCTCAACTTTCAGCCTTGTGGCTGAATCTGGAATATAAATTACAGCAGAGCATATATTTCACTTCTGTCCACCCAAAAACACAAGGCAGTCCAAGAAAATAAAGACTGAAACAAAGTGTTACAAGGTAACTAGATTTCCAGCCCTGAAGGGCACAATCCCCAACATATAACAGACCTGAAAATAACTTATAAACATCAGATTTCGCACAGGCACAAATCTGAGCTTTTGGCTTCTATTTACTTGTCTAATCACTCAACAAAATCTGCTCACTGTTATGTTAAATCAGAGTACATAACCAGCACTAGTGCATCCCTGTCAGTGTTAACCTCTGAACGACACAATATAAAAATATTTCAACTTTGTTCTTTGCAAATAATCAATTTAATATTAGAATGTGGCTTATCTTAGTAGCCTTTTTTCTTTTTTTTTCCTTCTTTTTATGTTTTTCAGAGGTTAACTCCAAGAGGGATGTTACACCTAGAAGCTACTCGATCACCATGAAAACATAAGCTGAAAATCAGATCTGCAAGTACATAAAGTCCAAAGGCTCAACAACAAGCTAGCAACAACACCAACAAGTCCACCCTTGATCTTTCTCCGAGCTTGCCTCACATAAGCTCTCCAAGCAAAGTGCTCCAAGTCTACTCTAGGACTTTTTTGCTACAAACCCTAGATCCTTCACACACAAGGACATCAACCCTGGCAAATCTTCTCTATGTTTTGCCTCTCACAAACCCTAGTGCCTTCCTCCCTTGCATCAACACAAGTACAAAGACTCGAGACATGTTCACCAATAAGAGACAAAGATCTAATGAACTCTCTTCTACCACACTTCTTGTCCATCCTAAGGTTTGCATCCCACAAACCCTAGGCCTTCTCTTCTTGCATCACACAAGCAGCAAGACCTCTAGATAATGGTACAATGGAATATCAAAAGCACATCAACATAAGCACCAAGTCCTCTTCAAGTTAAACATCACACCAAGCTCCAAGAGTCCTCTACCGTTCCATGTTCTTGCTCTAGGGTTTACATCACACAAGCCCTAGATCTTTTTCTCTTGCATCACACAAGTGATAAGACCCAAGCTCATCCCTAGCACTGGCATTCATCTTCATGTCTCCTTTGGGGTTTTACATGACAAACCCTAGGCCTCGCTACCTACAATACTTATCCAAGACAATTACAAAGATAGAATAATGAGTACATCAATAATGACTAATGAGAAAGGCTCTCTCCTCCCTTTATATCAAAGTAGGTGAGGGGAGGCCAACATAAAACATGGACTAGGTCCACAAGTAACCCTAGATCTAAGTCAACAAGGAAACACCACATGGAGCACTTTACAATACAAGGACGACAAAGTGTCACACTAGGGTTTTACCCAACTGCAAGGTGGTGTGCCCTCCAAGCATGATGCCCCTTGGGCCCAACACTCCTACTCCAAGATGGTGCGCTATACAACAAGTTGTTAACGCAATGCTCCCTCTTACATGGTGATTCTTTCTCCAAGTGTCCTCATGCAAGGTGCTCCCCCTCTAGCTATGTGCCACATCCTCTTGTACCTAATGCTCTTCAACATGTGTGCCAAGGTAGTTACTTGCTCCAATGCTTCTCCTCAACATATGTGTCTAAGTCCACAACCAACCTCCATGAAGTATGCTCCTCAACCCAAGCGTCCTCAAGTCAACTATCCAACCTCCAAGGTGTGTGTCACATGATGCCATGCTTTTATGGTTAAGTGCCCTCCTCTAAGTGCCTAGTGTCCATCATCTTAGGTTAGTCATCATGCCACATTGGATAACAACCTCCTAGGTAAGTGCACCATGCTAGCAGTCTATCCAAGGTCAAGACTCCACTCAAATTGAGCCATCCATATTCATCAAGCATCACCAAGGGACTAGAAGACCTAGTGCTCTCCTAGCTAGGTGAAAACACTTTTGGAGTAACCCAAAAGCTAACAAAATTTCATGTTGATCCCATGTTACATATGCAAATAATAATTATAATCATAGTTCAATCACCAACACACAAGTCTACCTCCTAGCATCTTTAGCACTCCCAGTGCCTTCGAAGCCCCCCTCTTTTAAGGTATACTCATCCTAGCACCCTTTTTTTTGGTGCTTGGAAATCATTTCAGCTTTGAGGACTTCAATTTTCTTGAAGCTCTATACATTTCCAGTTCTTGGGATTCATCCTTTGGAAGGGTGGGCTTGATTTACCCAGTGAGTGAAAAGCCTACCACCTTGCCTACATTTGGTTTCTGCTAAGCCCTTAATTTTATGCCCAGCGTAGAGTTTTTCTGTATAATCATGGACAAGAGAGGCCGTCCTGCTTCAGGTTCCTTCCCCGCCAAGGAGGACAAGGGTAAAGGAGTAGACTTAACTGAGGAAGACTCATCCAGGAGGGGGACTTGGTTGGAACAAACCAAGAAACAGCATGTAGCCATGTTGGAATCATTCCCCCAAAAGAGAAGAATTTGCAGGATTGGGTAAGGGTAGCTAAGAAGGTATTTTTAGAGATCTTCCAGCACACTGAGAGTCAAATATTTCCAAAAGACCCAAAGCACAACAGGGGCCACTCGAGTCCTTACAAGGAAACAATGGATGTAGACCGTAACATCCAGAAAATATTGGCCAGGTAGTGAAGAATTTGACTCAAAACAATTGAAGCACAGCCAACATCATACAGCCTTGACTATCAGGTTCAAGGATAGGCTAGGAAAGGAGGAAAATAAAAATTAAGGGAAAGAAGAGTTTGACCTAAGACTGGATTATATGCTTGAATCCCTGACCCAACTATCCAAGAGAGTTGACAAAAGCAAAGGACATTTTGAAGCTGAAACAGAGGTCAGAAGGATGCCCAGTAATGGACAACTGCAAGGGAAGAGGGAAGGATGGTTCTGGAAACAAGGAGAAAGGTTCCATCCAGATAGATGATTAAACACAATGCAGCCAGAGAGACAAATTTTGATATGAAATGCCACTTGTATAACCAGCGTAGATCCATGTTAACCCTGGATCTATCAAGTGCCAAAAGGGATCAAATCCTTAGAGCTGTAAATTTTTTTATCATTTTTTAAGATAGATCTAGGCTTGTTGTAGTCTCACTCAACTCAGTGAAACTCAGAACTCAAAACTTATGTASATATSGATATGTGAAAATATACATTTGATGATTGYCAAACTATATATAGCAGTTTTTATCTGTGGTGGAGATATTTCTATTTTCATTTGAATATATATTTCGCTAACATATAGTATTACTATTATTATTTGTTAACTATTCTATTTTTTTGAAGCCGACATACAATGTTGTAAGTGTTACCAATGTACGTAACAATATCTCTATCRTACTGGACTGTAGATCTAGCTCCTTTCAGCGCAATAATATATGTACTGGAATAAACAAAGCTAGCAGTTTTGCAAACCAAGTCTATGGGGAGACAGCAATAAAACTAACAGCACATCACCCTCTAATTATACAGCTTTTACTTTGGAAGTGCAGGGCAGCAGCAGCCAAGGAACCCAGACAGAAAACATTTCCAAAATACCCAACGCACAACAGGGGCAACTCGAGTCCTTACAAGGGAACAATGGATGTAGAACATCACATCCAGAAAATATTGGCCAAGTAGTGAAGAATTTGACTCAAAATAATTGAAGCACAGCCAGCATCATACAGCCTTGATTATCAGATTCAAGGATAGGCTAGGAAAGGAGGAGAATGAAAATTAAAGGAAAGAAGAGTTTGACCTAAGACTGGATTATATGCTTTAATTCCTGACCTGATTATCCAAGAGCGTTGATAAAAACAAAGGACATTTTGCAGCTGAAACAGAGCTCGGAAGGATTCCCAGTAATGAAGGACTGCAAGGGAAAAGGGAAGGATGTTGGTAATGGGAAGGATAGTTCTGGAAACAAGGAGAAAGGTGCCATCCAGATAGATGATTAAACACAATGCAGCCAGAGAGATAAATTTTGCTATGAAATGCCTGTTGTATAACCAGCGTAGATGGATGTAGACCGTAACATCCAGAAAATATGAGCCAGGTAGTGAAGAATTTGACTCAAAACAATTGAAGCACAGCCAGCGTCATACAGCCTTGGCCCTTGACTATCAGATTCAAGGATAGGCTAGGAAAGGAGGAGAATGAAAATTAATGGAAAGAACAGTTTGACCTAAAGACTGGATGATATATTTGAATTCCTGACCCAACTATCCAAGAGAGTTGATAAAAGCAAAGGAAATTTTGCAGCTGAAACAGAGGTCGGAAGGATGCTCAGTAATGGAGGACTGCAAGGGAAAAGGGAAGGATGTTGGTAATGGGAAGGACGGTTCTGGAAACAAGGAGAAAGGTGCCATCCAGATAGACGATTAAACACAATGCAGCCAGAGAGACAAGTTTTGATACAAAATGCCTATTGTATAACCAGCGTAGATCCATGTTAACCCTGGATCTATCAAGTGCCAAAAGGGATCAAATCCTTTGAGCTGTAAATTTTTTTATCATTTAAGATGGATCTAGGCTTGTTGTAGTGTCACTTGACTCAGTGAAACTCAGAACTCAAAACTTATGCAGATATGGATATGTGAAATAATACATGTGATGATTGTCAAGCTATATATAGCAGTTTTTATATTTGGTGGAGATATTTCTATTTTCATTGGAATATATATTTCGTTAACATATAGTATTACTATTATTATTTGTTAAGTATTCTATTTTTTTGAAGCCAACATACGATGATGTAAGTGTTACCAACGTACATAACAATATCTATATCATACTGGACTGTAGATCCAGCGCCTTTCAGCGCAATAATATCTATGCTGGAATAAACAAAGCTAGCTGTTTTTCAAACCAAGTCTATGGGGAACCAGCAATAAAACTAACTGTACATCACCCTCTAATTATACAGATTTTATTTTGGAAGTGCAGGGCAGCAGCCAAGGAGCCCAGACAGAACATTTCCAAAAGACCCAAAGCACACCAGGTGCCACTCGAGTCCTTACAAGGGAACAATGGATGTAGACCATCACATCCAGAAAATATTGGCCAGGTAGTGAAGAATTTGACTCAAAATAACTGAAGCACGGCCAGCATCATACAGCCTTGACTATCAGATTCAAGGATAGGCTAGGAAAGGAGGAGAATGAAAATTAAAGGAAAGAAGAGTTTGACCTAAGACTGGATTATATGCTTTCATTCCTGACCCAATTATCCAAGAGAGTTGATAAAAACAAAGGACATTTTGCAGCTGAAACAGAGCTGCGAAGGATGCCCAGTAATGAAGGACTGCAAGGGAAAATGGAAGGATGTTGGTAATGGGAAGGATAGTTCTGGAAACAAGGAGAAAGGTGCCATCCAGATAGATGATTAAACACAATGCAGCCAGAGAAACAAATTTTGCTATGAAATGCCTGTCGTATAACCAGCATAGATGGATGTAGACCGTAACATCCAGAAAATGTTGGCCAGGTAGTGACGAATTTGATTCAAAGCAATTGAAGCACAGCCAGCATCATACAGCCTTGACTATCAGGTTCAAGGATAGGCTAGGAAAGGAGTAGAATGAAAATTAATGGAAAGAAGAGTTTGACCTAAGACAGAATTATATGCTTGGATTCCTGACCCAACTATCCAAGAGAGTTGATAAAAGCAAAGGACAGTTTGCAGCTGAAACAGAGGTCGGAAGGATGCCCGGTAATGGAGGACTGCAAGGGAAAAGGGAAGGATGTTGGTAATGGGAAGGATGGTTCTGGAAACAAGGAAAAAGGTGCCATCCAAATAGATGATTAAACACAATGCAGCCAGAAAGAAAAATTTTGATATGAAATGCCTGTTTTATAACCAGCTGCCAGCATAGATCCATGTTAACCCTGGATCTATCGAGTGCCAAAAGGGATCAAATCCTTTGATCTGTAAATTTTTTGATCATTTAAGATGGATCTAGGTTTGTTGTAGTCTCACTCAAATCAGTGAAACTCGGAACTCAAAACTTATGCAGATATGGATTTGTGAAAATATACATTCGATGATTGTCAAGCTATATATAGCAGTTTTTATGTTTGATGGAGATATTTCTATTCATTTGAATATATTTTTCGCTAACATATAGTATTACTATTATTATTTGTTATAAGTATTCTATTTTTTTGAAGCCGACATACAATGATGTAAGTGTTACCAACGTATGTAACAACATCTCTATCATACTGGACTGTAGATCTAGCGCCTTTCAGCTCAATAATATATATGCTGGAATAAACAAAGCTAGCAGTTTTGCAAACCAAGTCTGTGGGGAACCAGCAATAAAACTAACTGCACATCACCCTCTAATTATACAGCTTTTATTTTGGAAGTGGAGGGCAGCAGCAGCCAAGGAGCCCAGACAGAGAACATTTCCAAAAGACCCAAAGCACACCAGGGGCCACTCAAGTCCTTACGAGGGAACAATGGATGTAGACCATCACATCCAGAAAATATTGGCCGGGTAGTGATGAATTTGACTCAAAATAATTGAAGCACAGCCAGCATCATACAGCCTTGACTATCATATTCAAGGATAGGCTAGGAAAGGAGGAGAATGAAAATTAAAGGAAAGAAGAGTTTGACCTAAGACTGGATTATAAGCTTGAATTCCTGACCCAACTATCCGAGAGAGTTGATAAAAACAAAGGACATTTTGCAGCTGAAACAGAGCTTGGAAGGATGCCCAGTAATGGACTGTAAGGGAAAAGGGAAGGATGTTGGTAATGGGAAGGATAGTTCTGGAAACAAGGAGAAAGGTGCCATCCAGATAGATGATTAAACACAATGCAGCCAGAGACAAATTTTGCTATGAAATGCCTGTTGTATAACCAGTGTAGATCCATGTTAACCCTGGATCTATCAAGAGCCAAAAGGGATCAAATCCTTTGATCTGTAAATTTTTTTATCATTTAAGATGGATCTAGGCTTGTTGTAGTCTCTCTCAACTCAGTGTAACTCAGAACTCAAAACACATGAGATATGAATATGTCAAAATACACATTTGATGATTGTCAAGAGACATATAACAGTTTTTATATTTGGTGTAGAGATATTTTTATTTTCCTTTGCATATATATTTCGCTAACATATAGTATTACTATTTTTATTTGTTGTAAGTATTCTATTTTTTTAAAGCCGACATATGATGATGTAAGTGTTACCCACGTACATAACAACATCTCTATCATACTGGACTGTAGATCTAGCGCCTTTCAGCGCAATAATATGTTAATATATGCTGGAATAAACAAAACTAGCAGTTCTGCAAACCAAGTCTATGGGGATCCGGCAATAAAACTAACTGCACATCACCCTCTAATCTATACGGCTTTTATTTTGGAAGTGCAGGGCAGCAGCCAAGGACCCCAGAAAGAAATGATAGCACACACATGATGAAAAGGATGGATTTTGTAATGCTTCATCGCAATTAGAATACTCAGATAAAAACCATGATAACAGGACTCAACCAAGTCAACCCATACTCGCCAGGTTGAAAGGGCCCATCCTCAAGATGAGGTTGAGTCAAAACAGACCAGGCCAGACTCGACCAGAGCCAGCTGGAGCCAATCTGAGCCAACCAACTCCGATTTGACCCCATCAGACCCAAACAGATCTGACCAGGTCAGACACTTGCCCATCTCTATATAGTATAAAGGACCAAAAAGGCCATTCTCCGCCCACATTCTCACTTTGGTTTCTGACTGATTTCAAAGCACTCAGTAGGGCTTGCACCAAGGTTTCCAGCATTTGCACAGTGAAACCTAGGGCATCATGGAGGAAGCTAGGGTACAACATCATAAACCTACAGGCTACCTCTACTAGGGCAAGACTGCTGCAAATTTCCGGGGCTGATTTGAGGATTGAAACTTGAGGGGAGATGGGGTGCCATTGTTAAAAACCAGACCTGAGTTTTTCAGCAGCAGGGCCAGCTGGGGCACAAGTGTGACTCCGGTGAATGGCAGTCATGTTAGTAGAAACAGTGGAAGATGGAACCCCATCCACATTCCTATCACCAGTGGGAGTAATGTGCATGCCTTCTTTGCACCCCATACTAGACCTGGCTTCCAGGCCAGAGTTGCCACAGCACAAAGCAGAGCGGGAGCGGGAGCGTCGGGAGCAGAGTGTAAGAATACTTATTACTACATTATTATGAAGCTAGAAATGTCATCCATAGTACAATAAGGATTATATTGAAACTTTGAAAGAAAGCATTATGAATAAATGAGCAAGAACATTTAAATGACAAGCAATGTTCCACCATCGTTTATATTGGGATCCACATAATTAGTATCATCCTTCATCCATTGCCTCTTGTCTAGCCTTTGCCTCTACCTCGATCCTCTAGGGACTTCAGTTGACACCACCTAATTTTGATGAAACTACCTGACCCTAGCCTTAAAATATGGTAGAAAAAGTTTAACATGCCTAATCAATGATTTTGATTTGAGTGAAGGGTACATTTTTACTAAGGCCATGACAAAGGAGTTTAACAATCAACACCAACAACATTGGGGTACATAAAGGGCTTGGTGTTCTTGATTAAATGCCTAGTTTTTAAAACCGGACCGGGTCGTTATCAAACCGCCAAACCGACCAAGTTGATAGGTGACTGAATTGACCCGGCCCAATGCCCAGTTTGGTATCGAACTGGCCGGATTGAATCCGGTTCGATATCAAACCTGTCAAACCGACCGGTTTGAATCCGGTTCGATATCAAACCGGTCAATATCAAACATGAGGTTCCAGCTGGGATGAGCACAATGAAACTATTATAGTTGATAATGACAGATTTATTTAACATCGTTAGCCAGTTAGCGCTATGGAGACCTTGTAGAGCTCATCCTCAATGAGAATGGGCTTATCATCGGGTAAGAAGGAAGAATATGAAATTTCAAGTTTCTGGTAAAACCCGAAAATGAAATTTTAAATGGCTTATGAAATTTCAAATATCCTCCTCAAATGAGTTGGTAGGCAATTGTCTACTTTAAACATGAGGAACAAAAGAATATCCAAGTCCAAAAACATTAATTTGCCATGCTAGTGACCACTGGAACCAAAGTCCATAATTAATAATCATAAAAACATAAAAAAAATTGCAGCAGCAGGAACCATTACAGATGCAGGGGGCTGGTCATCTTTATCATTGTTAGATGGCCCTTCCTAGCCTTTGGCTAGCGGTTCGGGCTTGGGAACAGTGAATTCCCAACCATCATTCTTTTGTTGTTGTTCTTCCAGAGGCTTCTCTGCTTCAGGAATTGCAAGGACCAACATAGGAAACTTGCATTCAGTGGCCAGCGAAGGGAGCTACCTGGGCACTATGGACTGTAGAGGCCATTTAGAGCCCCACTGATGTTAAATTATGAGCTTGATTTTAAATTGCTGATATGTTCTTTAAATTTCTCCAATAATGTTCTTAATGTAATTCATAAACCAGAACAGCAATAACCATAGATTTACCAGCATGAAAATTCACAACACATATACCCTGGGGAAACCCTATACAGGGAGAAAAACCCCAAGAAACAAATCTCATTTTATTGCAAAGATAATGTATGATTACTTACAAACATTCCACCATGAAATTCTGCTCTTAAATGAGCTTGCCAATATGACTTAGACCTAACTGTATGACCTGTAGGTACAACAACACCTTGTTGTCCTTTCTCTACTGAAATGTACCAGCACTTTGGGAGAAGCTATGCGCTGCCTAGGTGCTACTTTGTTGCCTTTTCTGGACTGATATTTTGCTGCCTTCTAAGACTGATGTGCGCTGCTTTCTAATACTGATATGTGCTGCCTTCTAANCTGCTCTTAAATGAGCTGCCAATATGACTTAGACCTAACTGTATGACCTGTAGGTACAACAACACCTTGTTGTCCTTTCTCTACTGAAATGTACCAGCACTTTGGGAGAAGCTATGCGCTGCCTAGGTGCTACTTTGTTGCCTTTTCTGGACTGATATTTTGCTGCCTTCTAAGACTGATGTGCGCTGCTGTCTAATACTGATATATGCTGCCTTCTAAGACTAATATGTATTGCCAGCACTGTAACAATACTTGCTTCCTTCTTTTAGGTCGATGTGCTGCCTTCTAAGACTGATATATCTCAGCTCTGTATACCAGCCCTCACAGCCTTCTACTTCTTCTCCCTCACACTACATAACCTGTTGTGTAGAATGAGGGGTCGACCTCTGCTCATAAAGGAGTGGAGAGGAGTAGGAAGAGGCTCGAATTAGAAACTTGTTTGCATGCTTTTTCATAACTCAACTTCAGCTTGAAATAGATCTTGGACAAGAGACTTCGAATTTAGAACTTAAGTCAGCATGCACATGACATGCATGCATGCAACATGCAACTATGCAACTTTATGCAACTTTATGCTACTATGCAACTTATGCAACTATGTGCAACTGATGCAACTTTATGCAACTTTATGCAACTCGACTTTTACAACTTGACCTTTTACAACTTGAGTTTAACAACTCATTCAACTTGACTCTTATACATGGCAATTCAAATTTCTTCATGGTGGATAGTGTTACACGTGCCAACGCACTAGATCAATACATTTACATCATTTGCAATATCAGGAAGATTGTTTGTTTCTAGCTCATAGGAATTTTACGTTCAACCTAACTTTTGCTAGATGCCTTGACTTTTGCTCATGGCTCACAAGGCTTAACTAGGCTCACAAAGGTTGTATGTTCCCCCTGACTTTTGCACGAATCTGTCTATGCTCACAGAGGTTGTACGTTCCCCCTGACTTTTGCACTAGATTGTCTATGCTCATAAAGGTTGTACATTCCCCCTGACTTTTGCATTAGACTTACATCTTGACTCACAAGATCATATAGCATCTCGTTCATCCTGACTTTTGGTTTGACTCACAGAGGTTGTACATTCCCCTTGGCTTTTGTCAATACCTCACAAGACTGGTTGATTCTCCAAATCTCCTTGACTAGCTTCAGGGTGGCCCATATGACCTTTCATTGGAGAATGATTGTCGATACTGCCAAATTTAACACTCCCACTCAGCGAGGGAGTCATTCTCAGCCACACCAAGCTTGCCTCTCAGTTGCACAAACTGTCTCAATGGCAATGGCTTGGTCAGGATATCAGCTACATGCTCGCTCGTGGCTATGTACTGTACAGTTTTTCTCTGGACCAAGTCTCGAATGTAGTGGTACTTCATGTCAATATGTTTTGACCTGTCGTGAAATACCGAGTTCTATGCCAGTTTTATGCAACTTTGATTATCACAGTGAACCACCGTCGTCTCGAGCTTGTCACCAAACAACCCAGAAACCAATTTTTTGAGCCATACTGCTTCCTTGCTAGCATCACTTGTTGTAATGTACTCAGC